>JAODAL010025623.1:0-58293 GCA_025379985.1 Phyllomedusa bahiana | reverse complement strand
AAACCCCCCCTTCCCCCAAATTTCCCGGAATCCGGGTACAACTTTTTGTAGTATTTCTGGAAAACGTGATAATGTCTTCGGTTTTTTGTGACCTATCCTCACTATTCTTTAGGTATGTAATCCCTCTGTGGCCTGTATGCGCTTTTGCCAACCGAGCTAGGAGCTTGCCTGATTTGTTCCCAAATCGGAACAGGTCCGCCTCAAATTTTGTTCTGTAGATCCTGTCTCTACGCTCCAACCACAACTCAAAAAGTTGTCTTGCTTCCTGCCATCGTTGCTTATTTGCTAATGAGGCGTCATTGGTAAAGGCTGTGTACGCCTCGCGTAGAGCTGTGCTGAATTCTATATACTTGCGTTGCGTGATTTTCTTATAATAAGAGACATGACTGATAAGGACTGCTTTGGCAGTCTCCCACATTAATCACGGATTATCACAGTGTGTGGCATTTGCAGATGAAAACCCAACCACCAGCCCTGTACCATTTCCGTAAAAGAATCATCATCTGCCAAGGCCACAGGGAAGCGCCATATCAGATCTCGCCCTTTTGGGAAGGTATCAACAAACTCTATGACTATGGGGGCATGATCCGATATTAGAATATCCCGAATATCCACTTCTAAGACATTGCTAATCAGATCATTCGTAACAAGGAAATTGTCTATACGCGTCCAGGACTGATGCACATTTGAGAAGAAAGTATATTCCTTGCTGTCTGCATGGGTCAGTCTCCAGACATCAGTGAGCCCGGGTTTACCCCTATAAAAATGTTTAGACCTAAATCATTTTGACACACGCTGATTTGCAACATTAAGCTTACGGTCCTCCTCCGGTCTTATAACCGCATTAAGGTCTACCCTTATAAGCGTTGTGTGACTTTGGCCAGATACAATGAGGTGGCCCAATCCTTTGTAGAATTCCATGCCTTCCTTATTGGGACCACAAATGTTGTATATGCATAAACAACAACTCTTTTCACCACCTGCAGACACCAACTTCACTGTAACATCCCCAGGGAAGTAAGAGAGGATTGGGTCCATTGCCACCATGACCACTACTACTCCCACCCTTTCCTCTGTGGGCATGGCCTGCTACAGGTCCCTACTAGGCTGGACTTTACTAGGCTAGGATAACAGTTCTTCAGCACTCCATCCAGTGGTGTAGCCACAGGGGTCGCAGTAGTCGCATTCGCTACCGGGCTCCTGAACCTCACAGCTGCATAGCTGAGTCATATAGACCCAGCGATACAGTGCTCACAGCCATCACCTGCACAGTACAGGCAGCGGCTGAGGCACAGCTGCTGGTATACAATGATACCGGCTGCTTAGCACACTGAAGGCAGAGATGGAATGCAATAATATCATTGTGCCGCTGGCTGTAATAGGTCCTAGCCTATTGCTAGGCTTGGGGCCTAGTAAATGCCAAAACTGCGGTTCCCTAGCGGGTGGCATAATGAGCGGTGTTAGGCAGGGAAACAGCCAGGAGCAAAGGCGAGTATTATTTTTATTTTTTTAATAGGGGGAGGATGGGCAGAATAACTACCCGAAGTGGCCCTAACTACCAACCCTAAGTTTCCCTAACTACCTACCAAAAGTGGGGCTAACTACCTACCTTAAGTGGCCCTAACGATCTATCCTAAGTGGCCCTAACTACCTACCAGGACTGGCCCTAAGAACCTACCCTAAGTGGTCCTAAGTAACTAACTTAAGTGGCCCTAGCTACCTACCATAAGTGGGCCTATCTAACTACCATAAGTGCATAAATGGCCCTAACTACTTACCATAAAGACCCTATCTACCTGCCTACCTACCACAAGGTGCCCTATCTACCTGCCTACCTACTGCAAGGTGCCCTATCTACATGCCTACCTACTAGACAGGGCCCTATCTACTTACCTTTCTACTAGAGGTGGCTCTAGCTACTTACATACTACAGAAAGGACCCTATACTGAAGGGGGACTTTCGGGGGGCGCTCTACATGTATCAGCATTTAACAGAACAGGTTCTGTCATAATCTGTGGAATCATCTGATGACGGTGTAAAAGGATTGCACTCTTTGATGCTATAGTGGGGCCTTGGCCCTCAGCTCGGTTCTTTCTAGCTGGCGCTGACATTACCCTGTCAGGCTGCATTCCCACTTCAGTTATTTGTTCAGTTTTGCCCCTGTAACTGCCCAGATAAGTGAAGTGTGAAGCGATACTAAGAGTTGCACCTGTCATCTGCATGTCATACTAAATCACAGCATAGTTTCAATACCAAACCACGCTCCCAATGCATATTTCAGCATGGTACAATGTTCTACAACACCATACAGGCTCTGCAGCCAGGAAATAGCTGTTTTGTAACTCGATTTGTCACAAATAAATTTGGGTCAAAATGAATTTTTGGGAAAAATTCATCGAATCAGCGAATCAAATTTTTGAGAAATTCGCTCATCTCTAATTATTGGACCAAGAGAAGTAGTATTTCTAAAACTGAGCACTTTGTGACCTATTCGTGAGCTGCTGTAATGAATGTGTATCATAAGTGGAGAAATGGTACTTTTGCAAATAAATTACATGCAAACTGCGGAGCAGCACATCATTTATATAAGAATGAACCAGGGGCTGCTAGATGTGAACTCTACTGACTATGGGATTCCAAAGCAAACAGATGGTCACTGCTCTTCTGCTAATAAGGTTGCATCAATATAAAAGTCTTCAATTTTGACAGCAGCATAAGAATTGGACCTCAACTGATTGACAAGGTGTTGCCTTCGATTAGTCACATTTTCTGCTTCTTCAAAGGGATGAACGTTTGCTTGTCGGGCGAGAAATATAAGAGAACAAACACCCAGCAACCATTGCTGAAAGAGCACAAGCAGGTGGTGAAAATTTTATGGTCCAGGGAATGTTTTTATGGCATTCTCTATGCCCGCTCGTCCATGTGAGAGGCACTCTCAACCGGTTACGGTATGTCTCCATCCTTGCAGATCACATACACCCAGCAAAGTTGATTGTCTTCCCTGGGGCAGATGGGATCTTCCAGTAAAACACAATACAACCCAAGGACCACTTTGATCGTCATGTTTCCTCTATGGATCCTTCCCTTGCACCCTCCAGCAGTTGTAGGATATACTGTAGTCAGCACGGCTCCAAATACCTGTGACAATCTACCAAGACCATATTGAGTCACTCCCAGTAGATTTTGCTGTTGGCCATGCTGAACACAGTGGTTACTCTGGATATTAATAATAATGTGACTTGACTGTGTATATAGTACATACTATTAATTTACATTTCCAAAGTGTAAGACAGGGCAAACACAGCTTTTTAATCAGTAAAACAAGTACAAAATATTTGTCCCTTAACCAGATTTAGATGAAAGAAAGGGTAACATACATCTTATTTTTTATCTTGAATACAGCATGTATAGAAGTTTTTGGGGCTATACTGTACTCTGTGTTCCTTTATTTATTTTTTTAAGATGCACATAGACTTTTTTTTCACGTAACATGGCATGCAGCATCGTATTCCATGAAGGTATTTTCACCTAGAAGCATTCCTTTTAAGGAAGAAAAAGTTGCTTCACAGATGCCCCACACAGTGACACATAGTCCATTATGAAGATTTTATGTATAACCATACAAGGTTCTTGTACCCTACACTGCTATGTGCATTTGGCCTTGCTGTATGACACCCATAAGCCATGAACCAAAACAAAAAGGTTTCCATACATTTCTTTTTTCAACAATAAAAACAACATACAGATATAAATTGTATCACTACGAAAATGTATATACAAAGAATGAAGGTTATCATTGCTTTGACAAATCAAATTCAAAGCATGTTCTATACAGTAAACCACCCCCCACTGACATTCCACAGCATAGCATGTTTAGTCCATTTTGTCCACGATTTTGTACCTGCTGGTGGTCTCGTGTCTACAGCTATTTTGAGATCTAAACATTTCACGTGTGTAAACATGTTTTCAGCTTCAGGCAAGTTGGGAGCTACCTGAGCCTTGTGTGGGAAGTGGACAAATTCTGCACTAGCACCACCAGTATCTCACATCCATCATATTTCGTACATCCACCTGATCTATGTATAAAAGACTTTAAGACACAAAAGAAATTAGTGATCACTTTGAGTCACATGAAAATGTGTGCAGTCCTATGTGACACACATAGCCATTTAGCTACTGTCTAGAAGGGATTATTGTGGTGGAATAAACAAACGGTGACAGGTTTCTTGTTTCTTAACAACAGCAGCAACACAAGCCGCCTTCCAAACTATTTTCAGCTCTTTTCTCCTTTGTTTTTTCTTTAGTAGTATAGGTCAGGTCCTCCGGTGTTAAGAGAAAACTCTTGTTACACTTGTGCAATACCCTTTGTGAGTCAGAGGATCACCCTAAAGAATGTTTAACCTCTTCCGTGAGAAAAGATAAATAATCATTTAGTAACTATTCACTTCAATACCATGCATTGTTTCACATCAATCTAGAACCAAAAGATATCTTGAAAAAGAAGAGATGGCACCATTTGGAAGAAGTTGTCCTGTGTTAAGTACTATGGACACCTTGCAGACCTTAGTTTTTCATAGTATTGTATAAGTACAGTATGGTTTTAATTAAAACTATTAGAACATTTGTTTTCTGAAGCTGGAAATGTCTTGCAATACAATATTAGCTGCTGGTTGCCATTCTGCTCTCACTCTTTCAGATAATAGCTTAGTCTGCAGCCCCGCTCTCTCTCCCCCCCCGGGGTTCTCTCTACCTCTCTCTCCCCTCTCTCTCTCTCTCTATCAGATGTTCATGCAGCCCAGGTGACGAGCAGCATGAAATAGCTGCAGATTTCGTGGTCCAGTAATGTGAGTTTTACCCTGATATACTACAGCGCTTTAAAGTAAAACTGAGCAACGTATGGAACACCCCCTTCAGCTTAACAGGCATGTGTCTTCCTAACGCAAACAGCAGAGAGACCTGTCAAGTAAGCTGAGGAGGCAGGGAGAAGCCACACATCAGACTTCTATCTCCCTGCTGAAGCTGCTTCACCCCATACCTGACTAAGGTTTACAGGGTGTTTTACTCTACAACACCTTAGGGTTTATCCAAACGGCAGAGGACAAATACCGGCAAATTAAATGAAAACTAACCATATATATGTGCAAGTAAACAGCTTTACATACAATTAAAGGAGTTTTATCGTTTGAGCTGTTCGGGCTGTTCTGCTAATTTTCTCAGATTGAGTTTGAAATCCAGGGGCGTGTCTCTCCTCTCAGCAGGCGTGTCTCTCCTCCCAGGAGGCGTGTCTCTCCTCACTGAAGAACTGTGACATCATCATTTTGTTTGAAGCAGGGGATGCAGAAGGTTGTCTGGATATAACAGCTCTGTAGCCTCCTGCATGCTTATGTCTGCAACCTTGAGGCTCCAAACTCCAGCAAGCACCTGTCGTATGTCTTAGTTTACACACAAATGACACTGAAAGCCAGCAGCTGTTACTTCTAGTGGTGTTCACCCAAATTGTACTGACAACAAGCAGAGATCTTTACTCAACTACAAATGTCAGCTTCAAGTAAAGATCTCTGCTTGCTGTCAGTGACATGTGAGTGAAAACAATGGGGGGGTAGAAGCAATCAGCTTTGAGAGAAGACCCTGCTCAGCTTGTACCTAACTTGGGCTGGTGGTGTAGTGGTAGATCAGTGGTAGAGTATTGCTTTTACAACGAAGGGGTTTGGAGTTCTAGTCCCTCACAGAGTATATTTTTTCCCCCCCTAAATTCTACACATATGTAAAGAGACCTAAAATATATATGTAAGTCTCTATAATGATATATATACACATACATAGCTCCCCTATATCATGTCTCATCCCCCAGAGTATATGCATTGAATCACATATGTTGGAAGTGCTTGGTGTGACTGCGAGGATAGGACACTATATAGGGGAGCTCTGTGTGTATATATGAATAAAATTATAGATGTCTACACCTATATTTTCATATCTTTACATATGTGTACAATTAATAAAAGAAAAAAAAAAACTACTGATGGGGCTTGAACTCCTAACCTCTCTCTTGCAGAGTGGATCAGCTAAGCACTGCACTATACAAGCAGCTTATACAGACACAGTGTTGAATCCTTATGTTATACACTACAGATGATGACGTCATAAGGAGGCGGGGCTTGCATTCGATCTGAGGAACAGATTGCCCTTTTTTCAAAGTAGCAGCTTAAGGACTGGACCTGTGAGGAGGTGAATCAACCTCTTGGCAAAAGCCCCTTAAACAGCCAGTAATTGCCCAGATCATCACCCTAGAGCTGGGAGATGTACATAGAGCCAGCAGACCTTGGTTTCACTATCAATTTTAACAGCTCAGAGGGGAATAAACACAGAGTGTGCAGGCAGCCAATCACAGCACAGGGGGCGTGGCCGGGGCGTTTCCTGTCTAGGGGCATATCCCAACAGGCTGAATGAAATGTCAGCCAGCCAATCACAGTGCAGGGGGCGTGTCTAGGGCAGGGAAACTACCAGGGGGCGTTCCGACCAGCAACAGCAGAAATAGAACACAGATTTACAGAGAAGCTCATATCTACTAAACCAAGTGACAGAGGTAATGCAACCCAATTACAAAAGCTCCTATTTTTACTGTCCCCATAATCTGAGACATGATCTTTGTAACGATAAACCCCCTTTAAATCTTATCTAGGTAATCATATATCAGCTGAAGAACCTGGAATCCATTTCAATATTGCTTTTAATAACACATTGTATGGGTAGAGGATTGTGTTGCTCATGTTTTTAGCTCACAAAGTATGGGTTTCCACCTTTTGGTTGTAAATTAAAAAATTACCTTTAACTGTATTAAGAGTAAGCAGAGGTATTAAAACATTAGAAAATAATTGAAACACAAAGTATTTTAGAAAGTTATAACTATATACTTTAATACATAACTATACACCACTCTCCATGCCTTGTTCAGACCCTTTTGGGAGTAATCATAGCCTAGAATATCCCATTAAGAAGAATAGCATTGAGAAGAATAGCAATAGGAAGATAACTGTAAAGGGAATAATTTGCCCTTTAATTTTCTTTATTTTAGATATCTTTGTCAGGGGATGGACACAAACCACAGAGGACCTCTATACAATAGCAGCACATGGGCCTCTTGCTCTAAAATGTTATCATCAGGTACCTTTCATATCACTATAACAATTCACCAGCTATAGGATTTATTAGTTTAGTTCTTTACATGCTATCTAATACAGGGAGCTGCTTTAAAGCATCAGTGGGCTCTTGCCCGGGGCTGGAACAAGACATTTTGGCACCCTAGGGCAAATAGGGTAAATGCTCCCCACACACACCTAACACTGGGAAAAATTCCTAGTTCTGACTTGACGCACAGCACCTTCAGCTGCCCCAACTAGGTGAAAGGGGAAGAAAAAGGCACAATTGTGCCATCCTTTTTGGAAGTTCGGTATAAATTGCATCCTATCTTTATTCTGCAGGCCAGTACAATTCCAATGTTTTTTTGATTGTTTGCAGCACCATTTTCTGAGATCAATAAAGTTTTAGATTTTCCATCTATGGACCTGTATGAGGGCTTGTTTTCTGTGGACTGACGTGTGGTTATGATTAGTACCATTTTGAAATATTTGTGATTTGTTTTGATCACTTTTTATTAAATTTTTGGTGAGGCAAAGCGAACAAAAAAAGTCCCACACTTTTGGCGATGGGTATTTTTTATTGCATTCACTGTGCTGGATATATAAGGTTATATATTAATAAATCAGACTTTCATGGGAGCGACAATATCAATTATGTTTAAGTTTTTATTGCTTTTCTTTTTTTATTTGTAAAACTGGATAAGGGGGAGTGTTTTAAAAATGAAATGTTTTTATTTTTTTCTTTTAACATTTAAAAAAAAAAACTTTTCATTTTCATATCCGTAGGGTATATAAACATTAGAGGGGCACAAACACTTGCACACTATTCTGCAATACTAATTTACAGCAGAATATTATGCTACTACAACTCTCCTTTTACACACTAACTATAGCGGTAGGGACAGTAAGATGGCAGCTTGGGGACCCTCATTAGGATCCTAGCTGCCAAGACTACTGGTTGGCACTCAGTGACTGCATTGCAGGGGAGCCAAACGGAAGGTGGGAGGGGTGCCCTTCCAATGTATAACTGCTTAGGTGCTGTGACCACATTAACCATGGCCTCTAAGTAGTTAAACGACCTGAACTCAGGTGCCAACTGTAACTAACATCTGTCTCCCATATATATATACTATGAGCTGTTCTGATCATTTAACTATGAAAATCAAAGATAGACAGATATATAGATGGATAGATAGATATATATGATGCACATCCTTGATTTTCATAGCTAAATGATCAGCTCATAGTACAGATGAATGGAATGCCAGACTAACTGGGGGCACATGGTTTGTGCAACTCTTTGTTAACCTATTTATTATGTAAAGGAAACATTTTGTTGGTTGTAAATGTTCCTTTTGAGGATATCTCATGTTGTTAATGTACAAATTTGGCAAGGGTGTTATTTTTTACCAAGACCAGTCACACATTCTCAATTTAGCACACATTTTACAGTCACTAACCCTTCCCTAGTACACGAGTAAGTCCTATCTGCTTTGAGGGTTTGGTACTCAAATACTTTTGTGGTATGAAAAAAGCATTCTTATGATGTCACTGGCTACGCTAGAGTCATCTACAAATCCCAGAGGGCATCATCAAGGTGTGTCTGCACTGAGAATTTCACCCTTCGTGTTTTCTGTTTGTGCTTTGGCATTTGGACGACACCCTCTGAAGCTGAGAAACAAGTTCAGGCTAAAATTAATGAGGAACTTTCTAAACCTGAGGTCATATACACTGCATGCAATTCTTTACACCCTGCAAATTCCACTAGTTTTCATGTTCTCTACAAACAGACAGAATATGTTGTGGTGACTATTGAAAACTTAACAAAAGCAAATACAGTATATTAGTAAAATAAACTGTGGGAGTATTTAATGGATAATGTCTAACTTCGGCCCTTTCACTTTTGACAGCCCGTAAGACAGAACTACACAAAATCATTTTCTCTGGTAAAGGGGTTGACATATCCATAGGCAGCTTGAGGAATTGCACCTGTGTAATTGAACATTGAAAAGTGCAGCTTAATCCAAAATCTTAACTGTCAAGGTTCCACTATAGTAACAAAAGGTATAACAAATGCAGAGTCAATGCAAATATTTTTCATTCATTTAGATTCCGGGACATTTTGTTTTAAACATTCTGAAATATCACAATAATATTTTACAATCCAGATGTACAGCTGTGCACATATTTTTCTGTAAATTCTATTTTTATTGTATATGTAGATTGCCATGAAACAAAATTAGCAGGAACAACTACAATATACAAAGTGGAGTGCAAGACAAGTATCTATGGTACAATTATGTAAAATATCCAAAAGAAGCAATACAATATTACTGAGTTTGACCCACCAAATTATAAATTAAAAATTTTTATTAATGCTCAAAAGAAAGAAATTAAAATAGGGGACAAAGAAAAAACAAAAATCTCCTTAAACAGTTCCACTAACCTCTAAAAAAGGGAAAAGGGGATAAGCCGAAAAATAGCAAAATACAATTTTTTCCCTTACAAAATTTTAAAAAAAAATAGATGTATTTTTTCATGGTTTTCCAAAACGGTTTTAAGATCTCTATTCCCATAAAGAAAAGGACAAAAGCGTCCCCAATTTAAAAAAAAAAAAAGAAAGATAAGAAGTGTAAAAGTGCTCAACCATAATTGTAAAAGAAATAACAAGAAACAAAAACCTAAGACTGAAAAATTATGCATGTGCACAAAAATAGGGGCCCCATAATAAAAAAGGGAAATCCCAAAACTTTTAAAAACGGTTTCATCGGGGTGTAAAATATTTTTAAAAAAAATATAAATTTTTATATATATATATTATAAAAAAAATCTTTATTTTTTTGCCCCAAAAAATTTTCCGCTGACTTTACACATTCAAGGGTTTTGCTCAGAATTTCCCCACTTTTAAAAGTACTTACAGAGATAAATGTGAGGGCCCTGCTTGTGGAGCTTACAATCTATTGGGTTATGGGGAAAAAATTTGGTAAGAAGTGCTAAGTTTAAAATGGTCCAGCCAGTTTCATAAATAGGGGTGGTTTACTAAAAAAAGGGATGAACCTGCCACCCAGACGTAATTATATACGTAAGTCCTGTGGTGCCCGGGTTAGGGAAAATGACACATGTTTGTGATAGCAGTTGGGGGTTTTGGTAGGCCAGACTGAGAGATTTTTTCAGGGCCCCTCTTAAAAATGAGGGTTGTGAATGTGCTGATCCCCAGGTACATGTTCCAAAAACGGGGTGCCACAGTGTGAAATCTTGGGGAGGGGCATGGAGGTTCGGAGATTGATGAGTGTTACCTATAAAAGCACCAAACGGAGGAGCGGGTGGATGGTAGGCAAGCGGGGGTGATGAGGGGGGGGTTGCAGCGTTGTGGAGAGCTTTATGGGTGAGGGAGGAGTTTATACTGTATCCTTACTGAAGGGGCAACGTGCAGTGACGCCCAAGGGTAGGGGGATTAGAAAGAATTGAAGGAAAGAGAGCCTGCCCGCTGCTTTTAGGACAGATTGAAGAGGGAAAAGTTTGCACAGAGGGAGACCGAATACCAAGGAGTTACAGTAGTCAAGACTTAATATATATAAAATATGTCAAATAAGGCAAATTAATTTAAAATGTAAAAATATAGTATTCCTAGTGGCCCACTGTTATAAGAAACTAAACAAACAAATGGTAATATGCATGAGCTTAAAATCACTAGGAACAGAAACAGTTTTTACATAGTTAATTATAGTGAACCATTTGTTGTCGTTCTCCTGTGCCAATGAGCACTAGCATTTCTAGTATGAAGTCTTTTCCTTTCCCTTTTTACTTTCATTTTATTACAATTGTTTCAAAATATATTGAATATTGGGAATTAAAATAAAATATTTTTTAAAATTTGGGGTTGGGGTTCCCCCAAAAAAAACCCCCAACCCAAAAAAACCCAACATTTAACCAAACTTTTAAAACCCCAAACGGGTCACGAGTAACTGGAATAAACTTTTATAAATAATCCCCCTTTTAAAAACCCCAAAGACAATTTACCCCCCCCCCCCCCAAATTTTTTAATTTATCCCCCAATTTTTTTTGGGGCCCAAAATTTGCCAAATGGGAAATTAAATTTTTTTAGAACTATTTTTTTTAAGAATTGTTTTTCCCTAAATTCCAAAAAAATTTTAAAAATAAGTGTGTTTTCAGTTATTAAATTTTGGAAATTTTGAAATGCAAAAATTCTTTTTAAGGCCATTAAAATTTTTGTTTAAAATGGGGTGTTTCCATTTGGGCCTTGAAAACCCAAAAACCCTTTTAATCAATTTGTTTTGCTTTACCCTAGATTTCTTTTTTCAAAACCTTATTTTGTTTTTGAAACCCCCCCGGGTTTTTTCTACCTAATTTTGACAACTTTGGGAGGTGGGCCAAAAGAAATAGTTTAAAAAATTTGCCCCAAGGGAAAAAAATTAAAAAAACTTTGGTCAACGGGTTTTTCCTGGGGAAAAACCCAGCTATTTCCTGGGGTGGGGAAAAGGATATAAATTAAATTGAGGGTCAAAACTTTCGAAAAAAAAATTGTTTTAAAAAAATTTTATTTTTCCAAAAGGCAACCCCTGAAATAAAAAAACGGGGACTTTTTCCAAAAGACAAACTTTTTAAGGGGGCGGGGAACAATGGCCGGGAAAAAAAATTAAAAAATTTTAAAAATTTTTAAATTTTAAAAATTTTAATTTATTTTAAGACCCCCCCTTTTTCCGGGACACTATACATTTGGGTTTTCATACATAACAAGTTAAACAAGTACAAAGGTAAACAAATTAATAACTAAAAAAAGGCACAAAGGAGAGACCCTCCCGGGCCAAAGAGGGTTATATCTAAAAGGGAAAGGGTTTGGGAAGAGACAGAATGAAGGGGGATACATTTTGTGGATGGTGTATTTAACAGAAAGGGTTAAATTTTTGGGTTTTATAGGAAATTTCCTGAAGAGAGGGGTTTTTCAGGTTGCTTTTAAAGGGGTGAGTTTGGGGGGAAAAGTCCCAGGTGCGGGGCGTGAGTTCCAGAGTGTGGGGGGACACGAGAAAGTTTTGGGTGACGGTTATGTGAGGATTTTGACACGGGAGAGCAGAGAAAAGAAGGCCCTGTGGGGAGGGGAGATTGCGAGAGGGGGGGTATCAGGGAAATTTAAGGGTTGTGGGACCGTATCAAGGACAATTTTTATGGACCCGGGGGCATTGGGAAGCCAGTGAAGGGTTTGGGGCAGAACGGAACAAGAGTATTGAGGAGAGAGGTAATCAGACGGGGCCCAGATTAAGGAGGATTGGGGGGAGCGGGGGGTGCTAGCTGGAGGCCACAAGAAGGATGTTGCAATATCAAATCGGAATGACGAGGGGTGCACAAGAATTTTTGTGTTTTTTGAAAAAGGAAGAGGGATAGGGGAGATTTTTTTTTTTAGGTGGAGGCGGGAGGCGGACTGAGGATTTGGATGTGCGTTTGAAACAGATTTAAACAAAGTTATCCCCAAAGGGAGCGGACTTGTGGACGGTGAGGAGTGTAGCCTTAAAATGATAGGAATCTGGAGGGGGAAATTTGGGGCGGAGGAAGAGATATTCAGTTTTCTCCAGTTTTGTCAGGGGTCGTGGGGAGAAGAAGGGGGGAATGGACAAAAACAGTCAGGAACCCTGCGGGATTTAGTGGGGTTAAATCGGGCCAAAGATGTAGATTTTTGGGTATAACAAGCATACAGAGGGTTTATTAAAGGGCCCCATGCGAGGGTAGTAGTTGACCCAGCCCCAAGATGTAGATGAAAAGGGGGAAAGGGGGCCCGGGAAAAAGACCCCTGGGGGGAAAAACCAACAGAGGGGGGGCGGGGAGGGGGGGGTTTTTTCGGAGTGAGGGGAAGCAAAATGTTCGATCAGTGGGGTTTCCCGGGGATACCCAGGAAAGGGGCCAAGTCCTTTGAGGGCTGGGGGAGGGAGGAGTTTAGGAGGGGGTGAGGGGGTCAAAATGTCAAAGGGGGAGGTCAGGTCTAGGAGGAAAAGCACAGAGTATTGGCATGACCTTTGGAAGTTGCTAGGTCTTTGGGTTTTGATTTTAATTTAGGGCAGTTTCTCAGATTTGGTGGGGGTCGGAACCCCAATTGCAGGGGGTTCAAGGAGGGGGTTTGGGTTGGAGAGATGAGGGGAAAGTAAAAGATAAAATTTCCCTGTTCAAGGATTTTTGGGGGCCCAAATTTAAAACATTGAGATGGGGCATATTTTGGAAAAGACAAGGGGGTTTAAAGAGATGGTTTGGTGATGGATGGGTGTGAGGGCCGGCATGTTTTAAAGGGGGAAAGGGAAAGGGTTCCCAGATTTTTAATGATGGGGTTGAAGAGATGGGCGGGGGGGTTTGGGATGAAAAACAGCCCCTAAATTTCAGGGATGAGGGGGGAAAGGGGCCCAGGGGGGTCAAAAATTAAACGTATTTTGGGGTTTGGATTTGGGGACATAGAGCGGAGACCCTTGTCCTGGTGACAAAAAAGGAATTTTAGGGGGGGAAATTATTTGGGGCATGTGTAGAGGGGGGAACTGGGGGAACTCGCAGCAGTAAAAAGATGGGTTGGAGGGAACAGCAGGGTGAAATTTTGGGCTGAGGGAATTTTGGGGACCCTTTTTTTTAGAAGTGAGGGGGCAAAGTAATTGCTAAGAGGGGGAAAATGGGGGAGGAGGTGTTTGGGTGGGGGGGGAGGAGAGCTTTGGGGGGGTTTTTTTAAAAATAGTTGTCTGGGATTGGGAAAACGGGGAAATTTATAAAGAATGGCAAAGAAAACCCTGTTTGGGCTGAGGTGATTCAGATTTAAATGTATCAGTGATTTTTTTGTATAATTTTAAAGGGTCAGGGGTTTGGAGGGGGGGTTTTTTTTTCCAGCACATTCAGCAACTCTGGAACCCTTCCCCCTCACCCTTTTTGGTGGGTAGGGTGTGCCAGGTTTGTAGGGTTGATTTTGTGGATTTTTTTTTTTTTGGGGAAAAGGGGGGGAACCACGTCAAGAGTGGAAGTGATTGTGTTGTTTTTTTAAGAAAGGGGGTTGGTTTGCGTCTGTGTAAAGAAAAATTAAAGAGGGGTGGGAGGGGGGAAAGAAAGGGGAGAGTAAAGGGGAAAAGTCAAAGGGTTTTAAGGTGTTAAAAGTTTTTTTCGGGGAGCAGTAGTTTTTGGGCGGGGGGGCGGGGGGGGTTGTTAGATGGGGGTTGAAGGGAGCAGGTTGTGGTCGGGGAGAGGGGTGTAAATGGGGAAAATTTGGGTTTTGGGAAGGGGCCCCGGAGGCGGGAAAAGATGAGGTCCATTGTTTGGGTGCCCCCTTTTTAAATTTTTTGGTTTTCCAGAGGTCCACTGGGTAGGCCGAAGGAAGAGGGGGAGGGGACAGGAGGTTTGTTGGGTATTGGAGTGGGGTGTATCGTTTGGGGAAATGTTGAAATCCCCCCATGAAATGGGGGGGGATTTTAGGGGAAAAGGGAAAGGGTGGAGGGCCGGGAAGGGAAAAGTGGTCAAGGGGGGGGGGGTGGCGGGGCCGGGGGGGACGGAAAAACAAAAAGCCACTTGAAGGTTGGAGGGGGATTTTGATGCGGACAGGTGCACCTCGAAGGAGGGGAGGGTGAAAAAAGGGAAGGGGTTTGAAGGGGACAAAGGAGCAGGTTATGACAGAAAAAGGGGCCCACACCCCCGCCATTTTTTTATTTTCCAGGGGGGGGGGTTTGTGGGTAAACTAAAAGGCCCCCGTAAAAAGGTGCAGGGGGGTTTAATTTGTTTCGGGAGGGGTCAGCCGGGTTTTATGTTTGCCAAGGATAGGTTGTGGGGAAAATAAAAGGTCGGGTAAAGGGGAAAGTTGTTGCACAAAAACGTGCTTTAACAGGGGCTCCAACATGGGGATAGGTATACCCGGGGGTGGGGGGAATGGGGCTTTGGGTTTTTTAAGATTAAAGGGGGGTTTGGGGCTTTTTTGGGGTCTGAAAGGGGCAGGTGAAAAAAAAGGGGGGATGCGCTGAGGGGGCCCGGGTTTGGGGGAGATTGCCCCCCGCTGTGGGAGAAGCGGGGGAAAATTTGTGAGAAGGTGGGGGTGGGATAAAAGCAAAAGGGGGTTGTGTAGGTTTTGTGAAAAAAGGTTTTTTTGCGGGTTGGAAAGGAGGGGAAAAAAAGAGGTGGGTGTGGGGGTGGGAAAAGAGGGGAGATATGGAAGCCCTTTCCCCTTTTTTTGGGGTGTGTGGAGGGTAGACAGGAGTTTGGGGAAATTTATGGCATAGAAGGGGGAATATTGGGGGGGTGGATGACAAAAAAGCAGATTAAATTATTGTTTACATTAAGGTCTTTCCTGGTTTCAATTCTGGTTTTAAAATTCTGAAGTCACATTTTTATGGAATTGCATTTTAAATGGATTTTTTGCATCAGTTTAATTGCATCATGACCAGGTCAAACTGACCACGATTGCAAAAAAATTTGTAAACTAGCTAAATTTTTAGATTCAAGGTGTGAAACTAGGGGTGGGGGGGGGGTGGAGGATGTTACCGAGCAAAGGGGGGAAATTTTCAAAATGGGGGGGGAAACTGGGCATAAGGCCTCTTGTCACAGGGGGGGAGATGGGAGACAAAAGGGTTTTTATACACAAATTCATACCATTACGTAAAAAACAGGGGAGCAGGGGGTTTAAAAAATACAAATGGAACCCGGTTTTGGGGTTATATTTCCCCTAAAGATTCAACAAACAAATGGGGATGGGGCAGGGTTCCAGGGGGAAACATAAACCCACCATTACCTAAAAAACAGGTAAACCCGATGAAATCCATTTATGAGCTTTATTAGCTTTATTCTTTCTATACATGTAAAAATATGTTTGATATACATCATAGAGGAAAAAAAATTTTAAATTAAAATTAAGCCCATTTTTTTGTATTTCACTAACACAATGGTTTAAAAGACATTTGGGGGGAAATGTTTTAAGATTGGGCTACAGTTTAAATTTTTACGTCATGTAAAAACATCTAAAAGGAAGGTCTTTATGTATTTTCATGACATGCAGGTCCCCTGCGGCCCAGTTTCTTACATTTATGCACATAAGAGAAGTTGTTTTTTAAACAGCCGGAAATGGGGGGATCCTGCATGTATAAATATACTGGACTTTACAGTGCTGATTGTGTACTGCAAGTAATAAACTGTGAATTTGTCCCAAAAAAAAAAAAAATCATAACTAACAAAAAACTGGGCCCGGTTTCCCCGTCCCAAAATATATCCTTTTTATCTACAATAAACTTGCCTGGCCCATATTTAATATCTCCACAAGATAAGCCAGATCTGAAGAAGGCTTGAGTGACGAAAACGTTTATGGATTTGGTTTATTTTGGATAAAAAATTGTTTTTATAATACAATGAGTACGGGTTTTTTTAATGATATATGGTGACATTTTTTTCCCGACTTGTATCAGTAATGGATATGGAAGTGGCGGGGGGCAACAGTTTTTTAAAATATATCCTGTATAGTTGGCGTTATGTGAGCCTGCAAATGTCACCAAAAAAACAGCTTTGGGGGGGGAAAGATGCAGCAAAATACCAAAAACCCCAATATTGTGTTAGGAAGGAAATGCATTTAACTAAGGGGCAGTTTTACAGTAAATAGTGACTGACAATGGGCATTCAAGGCAATACCGTGAAATATTGGTTTGTAATTTTGACCATTGAGAGCCCTACACCTCAGCGATGACGTTTTAGACACGTCTCTGCGCTCTGCACTGATTGGATGATCGCCCAAAGTGCAGAAATATGATTGGATGGCCGGCAAAAGTGCAGAAACCCCTGAAAAAGAAATGAAAATGGGTGGAACTAGAACTTTAAAAAAAGCAGTAAAATGTTTGGTTCGGTTCGAGGGCTAAAAAAAAATTTAAGAAAGTTTTTACTAAATTAATTTTCTAAACAGTTCAAAAACACTTCCCCGGAACCCCTAGCAAAAGCAGCATTAAGTCTTTATTGCTGAGTTGCTTCATGTAGTATTATAGATGTATTCAAGAAAGGAAATAATGGTTGCAAGTGTAACTAAAAACTAACTGCCAGTATTACACCTATATGATATTGATCTAAAAGTTATATTACTTGAAATAAGAATTTAAATAACCTATCGAAAATAATAGATCTTTAGAATGAAAACATAATCCAACACACTGCAGGCAAAACTTAATACACTGTGTTACACCAAAGAGAGAACCTTTGTGTCATGCACCACCACCCCGGGGCAGAATCATAAAAAGAGGCCCCTTTAAATAATAACACCAAAAGAAAATCCCCGAAAAACATTATTGTTAGTAAGTAATCTTTAGCCACTATAAAAATAACCAAGCTTTTTAATCAACCTCCTTATATTTCATACTACCTTTGCAGTCATCCAAATAAAAAAATATTCAACTTTAACAGAGAATGCAAAAAAAGCTAAAAAAAATTCTAACTCCTAGCCTTCAGTTTAAAACAAAATGCACAGTTCCACATACTAAGTAAATCTATTAATGTTATTGTATCTGATAAGTTTGACAGCGGTTAAAATGAGTGTTAAAGATAAGGGGGTTTTAGAGCATTTTAACCCCCAAAATTTTTTTTAATATACTTTTTTTAAACATAGTTTGGGGAAAAGGGGGGGTTTACCGTTTTTTTAGGGTTATATACGTTTGCTGGCACATCCCTTTCTTTTCCCCAAGTCGTCCAACACATAAAAGGGTACCCTTACCCATGGGGTTTTGACGAGGGCTAAAATGATGCCAGAACAGGGAAAAAGTGGGGAGGAGTGCCATAGAACATGTAATTAATATTATTATTATTATTCATTTTAAAGCGCCATTAAATTTCCGTGCGCGTACATTTTTTGGGGGGTACCGACAAAAATATTTTCAATACATGGGCAAAAATGACAACAAAGGGAAATGGAGAAAGAACTCTCCCCCAAAGGCTTACAACTTTTAAAAAACCCCACCCCACTCCAACTTAGAGTTGGGGAAATTTTTGCCCTACAGGCGCCGGGGGTTCAAACATAGGGGTGTTGTTTTTCTTAAATTAAAATTGTTGTAATGGAACAGGTAGTTTTATTAAATGTACCGCCGGCAAAATTTTTTTTTTGTTTTGGATATGCAGGGAACATTTTTAATTTGCTTTGCTGTCGGGCCCCTTTTTTGAAGATTTCACCTAACGTTCGTTTCATGTGCAGCCGGGGCTGTGGACTTGGTTATTTCATGGGGGGTGCTCAGTTTTGAATTAGCAGCCCCATATTTCCCGTTTTAAATAGGGGCGTAGTCGCGGAACGTGTAATGGGGGATCCCTTTTTTTGTTTAGGCCTCTTGAATCACTTAAATTTGGGTTAAATTTGACAAAGTGCAACATACTAATTATCTTATATGAAACATAATAAAATTCCAAGTCCATTTGCTTGATCTGGGTTACCAAAGTACCACACTTTTTCTGTGATCTAACAAAATTTTGTATATAACCAGTGGCGCAGCCCCTTTAAAATAGGATATGGGGGAAAATTGTAGGAGGCCCTACCGCTGTCTTTGTGTGTTGAAGTTTTGATGTGGGGAAAGGGAAAACCCTGGTTGCCACAAAATCAAACCCCACTTTGGGGGGGTTGCGGGCTGGTTTTTTTTTGAGGGGGAAAGGGTTACATCAATGGGCTTTTTCCATTTGATAATATCAGGCTGGTTACATTGACTGGTTATGTTTTTTTTTTCTGAACATTATTTATTTATAACATAAACATAGGCATCCACTGTAATAACGTAGATACTATTTTGGGATTTTCAAAATAAAAAGCTTTTGAAAAAATAAAAGACGTAGAGCCCCCCTTTTCCATGACCCAAAAAAGGGGAATTCAAAACTTTTGCCTGATACCTTAGGATGGAAAATTTTTTTGGCTATCGACCCCTTCCCCCCTAAAATAAACCCTCGTCATCCCAAAAGCAACCTAATTTTAGGGTCCACTTTTAATGGTAACCCCCCCTTCGAAAAACCCTGGTGCATTGAGTCAGGTAAAGGAATGAAATTTTATGTCGCCTTGGGGGAACAAAAAAATAATTGAGGGCCTTTAATACCTCCATTACTAAATAAATCAACGGAAAAAAAAAACATTACAAAACCCATATTCTATATCAATAACGTTGTACAAAAAATAGGCATTTTTGCCAAGCATGACCTTTGAATGGCCCCAAATAGGTGCATCAAGTATGTACCTGAAATTTCTATGGCCTTTTTTTGGTATAACCAAAAATTTGGGGCTTTAAAAATCTTTTCAAGATATACCCCACGCAATTTTTAAAGGTTTTATTCATTCAGGTGCATTAATGTGCATTAAAACTAGCATGGAAGGACCTCTTTTCTGACTGTTTTCCCAAAAGCAAAAAAAAAAAACTTTTTTAAATAAAAACTCCCCCCAAAATTCCTTTTTACCATTTTATTAAAGAAATAAATCCATCACTGCTCCAATTTAGTCCAAATGGGAAACCTGTATTAAGAGAAAAACAATACAAAAAACATGACAGTACTAAACTCCATCTCCTCCACCCACTGAATCAGAGGGATGGTCTTTTTCTCTTCAGGGATTGTGCCCGAAGGACTCTGAAACTTCTTCATCCCCCACCAATTATTTTGGTTTTGTAGGGCAACCTAAATACAACCCCACCTTTCACTCCATAAACCTACCACCACTTCCACCTATCACACCATTCCCCTACCAATTTGCCCTATCAACCCCTGCACCCCTTTTCCTCCCCCATCACCTCATAAAACATGTACAAACCCACTATCACTCCATAACCCCACCACCTCCACTTATCATCAAATAAACTCCTTACCTTCACCTATCACTCCCTACCACCTCCAGCTATAAACCCAAAACCTCCTCACCTCCACCTAGCACTTCACGTGTAGATTGTACAGAGGTTAACACAGGGAAGTGCTGGAAAAATTTTAATTCTAAGATATTTTTGTGGTAAATTATGCAGGGACGATTCATCGCTGGAAGAAGTCATCATGGCAGTTTGGTCTAGATGCAGAAGAAAAGGGAAAACATTCCAGTCATAGAAGATGTCTCCTGTGAGTCCCTTGATGTAACTCGCAAAGTAATCACTTTAGTTACTGGAGCCTGTGTACACTGGTATCTACCACTATATTGTCACTGGTATGGAGGTAATATACAGTCTGACTGTAGCATGTGTACACTGGTATCTACCATATATGGCTCACTGGATGGAGGTAAATACATGTCTGCTCAGGCTGTGTATACATTTGTATCTACCAGCTATTTGGTCACTGTTGGAGGTAAGATTACAGTCTGGAACGATCTGTATCACTTGGTATATTGTCATTACAAGCACTGCATGTAATACAATTTCTATGTCTACTAGACCTGTGTACACTGGTATCTACCCACTTATATTGTCAATGTATGGAGGTAATATACCGTCTGCAGAGCATGTGTTACACTGGTTTCTAGCCACTATATGGTCACTGGATGGAGGATAATATACAGTCTGCAAGCTCTGTGTACATGGTATTACCATAATTATATTATATGGTCACAGTTATGGTGGTAATATTGTGTAGAATTGTAAGGTTAGTCGAGGGACAGTTTGGTGCATTCCAGCCTCTTCGGTGCTGCACTAGGGCTATCTATGTCAAGGAAAGCTGGTTGATGCCAAACTCCTCAATTTGCATTCTTCCAGAGATGTTACACAGTTGGGTGCAGTAGTCATGACCTTTTATAAAGGAGGCATGGCTTGTTACAAAGAAGGTGTGGTTATGCACATTCTGGGGTGGTGTGCTAAGAACACTGCAGCTCTAAACCTCTCTGAAGGCCATGTTCAAAAGCTGGCAATGGAAAAGAGCTACACTGCCAATCTTCAATCCAGAGCATCAAACAAATAATATTGCGGTTTGGAGAGTCAATGGCCAACCCGACCTCATATCAGGAAAGTACCATTCACTTGGTGGAAGTGAGCAGTGGTAGCATTAGTGCATCAGCAGCCCACTGAACACACTGCTGTAAACATGCAAACTCTGAAAACAATGCCAACGAACCAACAAAATTAAAAAGAGAGGTAGTACTTCCTGTGATGTCCCAGAGTGGAGTGGAGTGGAGGACTCTAGGGACACAGATCTGTGAAAGATAATGAAAGTGGTGCAGCCAGGAGAGTGCAGCTAGTATGAAGAGCCATGTAAGTGAATTTGTTTTTCTTATAATGATAGAAAATGGGAGAGGAGGAGGTTCTCTGAAAATGTTGTGCTAGACTGAGACACTTCAAACGAGTGTTTATGGCTACTTTGTGTGAATGCAGTACTGATCGTGGTGGAGTTAATTGGCAACGCTAAGTGTGGTGCTGAACCACAATAGACTTACTGATTGATTGATTGAAAGATATGATATGCCATCAAAGTTTATGGTGGGAACACCCTTTTAAGGGTCAGGAAAAAATATGTGACATCAAGTTTCTACTACAAGGAGCTAGGGATAGAGTTTATATTGTGATAATAAGTGTTTCAGAATTACCATTTGAAACTATATGGGTAAAAGTATACAATGCAGTCTCAATACAGTTACTGTGCAGCTGTGCTGTGGCCAAAAAAAACTGTGGCACCTCACACCAGGGATTTTTAGTTAATGTGCAGCTGCTTGGATTAGCATTTGAACACTTACAAAACTGCTTGTCCATTAGGGTGCTTTCACACGGTGCATTTTTGGTGTGTTTAACACGTTGGAGCGTTTTTGATGCTTTTTTTATGTGTTTTTTAGCTGCAGGAAGGCTCAAGCAATTATGTTGCTACATTAGCAACAAAACAACGGCATCAAAAATGCACCAAAAAATTTTTCTGTTTTGTGCAGAAACTAATACGTTGTATTTGGTTGTATATTGCTTTTAGATTCTATATGGGAGGAAGGGTGCCTCCATTTTGGTTTTCTGATAGCCCACTTTACGGTGTCATAATAAGTGAGAAAACACTTGCGTTTTGTGTTTTTGCCGCAGCCTGTTCATACATGCCCTAAATATTAACTATTTTGTGAGGTATAACTATATCGTCCACTATGCAATTATTGAACTTTAAAACAGCACATTTTTCTAAATTTTCACACAATATTTGGTATAGTCGTACATCATAAATTAAAATCAGAGGCATTGTATGGACTCATAAATTGTATTTATTAACTTCAAGCACAATGAGCGACAAGTATGAAACTTGATGCCTCAACCACAATTATTTTGCCTCTTTGTTCCGTGTAAAATGTGACTTAATTCAGAAAGTGGTGAATGTGCAGCTATAAATGGCACCTAGGGTTCGAGGCGCCTCATATCTGTGTTTGGTGCATTAGTAATGGAACTTTTGTGCATTAGTAATGTGCCAAATGTGTATTTGACATACAACAATACGCGGCACTCCACAGCGTCTTGTTGTGACTTGTGGGTGCAACATGCTAAAACTCATACAATAGTTTATATTCATGATCATACCTATCTCTATCCACCTTCTCTTTTATTTTAGCTCTGCTGTGGATGTGTTTGTAATCACTGATAATACTCGCTAACTCTGATGATTGGTTGATTTAATCTTATATATTTAATTTTAAATTAATTTTAGCATGATAAGAAATCTTATAATTACATTTTATAACGAGATTTTTTATATTTTTGGGATATATATAATTTTATATTCATTTTATATTAATAATTTACCTTATGAATTTATATAATTTAATATTTATGTCGTTTCAAAAATGATCTATTAAAGTACTTTTTATTTTACTGGGTCATAAGTGAGATATTAAGGACATTTTTGCCCCTAATGACAAATTAGCTTCAATCTATCGAATCAGGTAGGGCAGACCTCATGAAAATAGATCTGCCTGTTCAATGACCTAGTTTTGTTCAGAGCCACATTCATAATATGTGTTATAGTATGAATGTGGTACGGCATTAGCCCCCAGAACGCCCACATCCGAGCGCATTATTCAATAGTGTGGAAAAGGTTGCACAATCCGCAATCTTTGTTCATTTTGACGCGCCATACATCAGGAAATTAGGCAAACCAATCAATTTTGCCGCATTTAAAGCCAGAACATTAATATTGAACCTTTCATACAGATAGGTAAAAGTATCAAAAACATAACCACACATGTCAGATTTCATAAATGGGTTGTGTCAGGAAGATCCAAACTGGGTCCTTCGGTAAGGTGTGAATAAACTGGACAACCCCTTTAAGAGTAGAACCTCAAAGCTTTGATAACAGGAACACAATGGTCCTAATGTAAGCTACATGGAGAAATAGTAATGTATTAACAAAATCCAGTCCAACAAACAACAACAACAATCCAACAATAAAGAGTTGGTATTATAACGTTATTCACATTATTGATATAATGATGTGGTGCACATGTAGTAATGGTAATAACAATACGGAACGGTATGGAAAAAGCAACACAGAAATTATGTATTGTAAGTCTATGATTCACTCTCTTTTATTATCAGTAGGTAAATACATATTGTATTATAGAATTGTGCTTCATACTGCCTTCAACAGGACATATTTCCTTCTGATAACCTTGTAAATGCTGCATTTAATGGTCCACATAACATTTACACTGATAGTACTGTAAATCTGCTGGAATTTTCCATTAAATTTCCATTTTGCAGAGTAGCTTTAGGCTGTTAATGTCATTCTGCATGGATTGTATAATGCCAAATGAGCCATTGAGTACATTAAGTGCTAAAAGTTATTTCTATAGTAGGAGAGGTGTTAACTGTGTAGAAATATTATGTTTAAGATAAAATTGTGTTTGGCCTTATTTTATTCTACTTGAAACATATGGATAATAAATAGTATGTACAGCTACTGTAAAGATTAACCGATCATACAATCAGGTCATGGAGTCGTCTTCTGTTCACTTCCAAGCTTACCAGTAAATATCTCCTTGACTATACCTGTTGTCCATTGAATCATATATTGCATACACGCAGACAGTATGTGCAGATTAGCTCCAACCACAATTAGCTACAATCAGTTCCAATTAGCTAGAACCAAGAGAAATTTGATCACCAGATCACCAAAAAAAAAAAGATCACCAGAAATCCAACTGTTACTCAAAAGGACAAGCAGGGATGTTCTGAAACGTCCTTGAAGGGTACACAGCAGCTGCACACTAAGGGCCAGAGTTTTAGACCTAAACAGTTTTCATACATGGGCCCCCTAAATGTCAGCGCAGATGGGAGCGGGCATCAGTTTTAGGGGGTTTAAAAAGAAGGTGATTTATTATGCCCTGCCTTCTAGGTCATGTATAACTTGTAAGGGGCCCTTCCTGCTTTTCCCCCCCAACGTCCGTGATCGGGCTGGTATTACAAACTTTTTATCTTAACCCTTAAAACCCCCGCAGCCTTTTTTGACCCCCCTGACAGAGCCCCCATTTTAGAAATCTGATATGTTAAATTTTAAATGGAAAAAGTTTTTGATACTTTTATTTTCCATGTGAATCAAATTTTTTTTCCTTGTGACACATTTGTTTTGGGTTTTAGTAAGAAATTTTTGTCCATACAATGCTTTTATTTGTGAAAAATGTAAAAATATTGTCAACATTTTTAAAAAATTGCCATGTTCAAAGTTTAAAAAATTTCTGCATGTAAGACAGATTGTTATTCCACAAAAAATAATAATTAGCATCTCCCACATGTCTATTGTAGGTTGGCATCATTTTTTAAATGTCTTTTTATTTTTTTATGACATTAGGGGGCTTTGAAATTTTGTAGCAATTTTTCCCATTTCCAGAAATTTTGCAAGATAGATTTTTGTTTCTGCCATTTCTAGAGATATACCATGTGGCACTATTTGTTCAACCCCCAAAACCTCGCTAGGGGAAAACCTAGGGACTTTGGGGACTCATTTTATTTTCATACAATTTTTATAGGGTTGCGGACACCCCAAAGTGCAAAATTTAATAATACCCCCTTTAAAAAACCCATTTGGAAACTACACCCCTTAAAAAATATGTCCAGGGGTGCAGTGAGTATATTGATCCCACAGTTGTTATCCCATCAGCCTGTGAAAATGAAAAATGTATTTTTCCAACAATCTGCAATTTTAGCTGAAAATGTTTAATTTTCTCAAGAAATCCTAGAAAAAAAAAATCCCAAATAACGTTGCATTTTTTTTTTTTTTTTAAATTCGACAAACCTTTTAGGGAGTAAAACGCTGTTTGGGGAATACAGGCATATAAGTGAGGGAATGCAATTTGGCTTTCGGAATGCCGATTTTGGTGGGGCCCCTGTCCCAAAATTTTAAAAACCCCCCAAAATACCAAAACAGGTTTAAACTTTCAGAGGGCACCCCATTGGTTTTAAAAACCCTGGATCTCATTTAGGATTTTTTGGGGTTTTTGGGAGACAGTGTTTTTAAATTTTTTTGAATTGGGCCCTGAAAAAAGAGGGGGAGGACACATTTTCCCCCTTGTTTTTTTTTTTCATTTTTAAGCGTTTTACCCTCGATATTAATGACCGGATAATTTAGCTATGCAGGTCAGTACAATCACAATTATATAAATTTTCTAGTGTTTTAAAAGTTTTATTACTTTTACACAATAGAAATGCACTGATAAAAAAATGTGTTTTTGTGTTGTCATAGTCAGATAGCCATAACCGTTTTACTTTCCTGTATATGGAGCTGATAAAGGGCTTTTTTTTGGGATGATTGACTTTTCTTTTGTTACCATTATGGGGTTCTATGATGCTTTGATTGTTTTTATCAAGGTTTTTTGGGGTGTTTTGAACAAATACGCAATCCCGATATTGTTTTTTTTTTTTATTTTTAGGCGGCACCCTCCGTATAATGACATGCAGTTTTTGTAAGCAGGTCAGTACATTTCGGGGTATCAATTTGTATATTTCTTTTATTTATTCATAACACACTACTATTGGTTACCTTTTAATAAACAAACTTCTGATAGGTAACTTGTGACCTTTTCATAATTGTTTTGCTACACATCAGCCAATGTTAAAAATTGGTCATTTCTAGCTTTGTGAGGGAAAAAGTTAAAATTTTTGTTTACGTTTTTTTAATACAGGAAAAAAAAAAGTTGGGTTTTATTGGTCTTTTTACAATTGTTTTTTTTTTAAACAAAAGTGGCGTTTATCAAATGGAAAATTTTTGTAGTCCCTTTGGAAAACAGAAATTAATGTGACATATTAAAAAATTTATCTAAAACCACCATGTAAAAAACAATAAGTACCATTGTAATCAGTGCCCAATAGAAAATAGGTTTTTAGCTAAATAATGACATCGCTTGTTTGAAAATTTAAAACACCCTTTTTTCAACCCCAGAAAACTGAAAATACTTAACCCTTTAATCCTTGGCATAGGGGTATTTCCCTATCAACCGCGTCACTTAAAAGATAAAAAAGTTACCACTGTCGAAAGGCAAGGAGGCAAAAACTACAAAATTTAGCTGGTAATCAAGTACTTTTCCCGCGTTCGGCTTCAGCGGTTAATGGTAAAAGGAAACAAGGGAAACCAAGAGTCCATTGTGAATACCATCAAATAATGCCAATGCCAATTTCTTTTCCCCCTTATCCTGTACTCTTTGATTTGTAATGTATGAAAACCCCCCCGAATGTACAGCCCCCCTGGATTCAATGGCGCCCAAAAATACTTAATAATAAAAAAAAATAATAAAATAATGAAACAAATGAAAGAAGGTGTGGAAACAGGGAATCACAACAAGAACTGGCCTATAGAGTGTCAAAAAGTTAAATGCAACTGAATGGATAAAAGAAGAGGAACCTTGCCTGGAGAATTTTTTTGTAGTTTCCTTGATATGGCCCAAAGCTTCTAAATCTCAATTGAATTGATTAGTCACTTTATTGTGTTTTGTGATTTTCAACTTTAACCAATTGTATTTGTTGATTCTACTTTCATTATACATATGATGTCAAAACACTAACACAAACTTGTTTTGCAATAAAAGAAACTTCCAAAAAGTTATTAAAATTTACAATATAATATTTTCCTAATGTGCCAGTCACAGCTATGTTGTAGAAAGTGTTGATTCCAGCTGTAAAGCTGCATTAAGCACAATGTAATTCAGTCTTTCAGACGAATATGTACAAAGTGTAAATTGTAGTAATTATGCAAATGGTTAAATCAGAATTTTATCCCGAAAATGTTTTCTTCATCTTCAATGTTAACTTTGATAAAGTTGATAATCCCCTTTATAACATGGCCTTAAGTAACACTTAATGTTCCAAAGACAATTACCAAAAGACAAAGATGTATGCAGTTCAATGCAGTGTGAAATTACACAAGTTTGAAAATATTGCATTTTTAATTTTAACACAGAGAGGTCAATGTTATTATTATCTTTTGTTTCTTTAAACATACTTTTATTAAGAGTTGAGCAGTTTACAATAAGATATGTAAAAGGCATTAAACATAATTGTCATGGAGGAGAAAACAAGAAACATTTTCAAAACAACAGTTAAAATAAAAATTTAAACATAAGGGTATTAAAAGGGTTATAAAGGGAAATGAAGAGAGACAAACCCCGGCAGGTGTCTGAAACTCTTCTTTTAAAAAGAGGGCCGGAGGGTTTCCCCGAAGGCTTTCCTCGAACGGTCTTTAATTCTTTTCCCCTATATATTTAAAACACCGCATATAAGCATCCCCACTTCCCTTTCCTGTTTTCCCCGGTGGCAAGAACCCTTTCGTAAAAAAGGAATTTGTTTTCGTTAGGGGAGTATAATTTACAAAGAAAAGGGCTGAGAGTAATATCACAAATCAAAAAAAAAATAATCTGCCCCCTGAATCTATATCTGGGGATGTAGAGTGAAAGAGACGAATTTTTTATTAAAATTGCAACGCCCCCTTTTTTTTCTGGTGTGCTTGAAATATGGTGGAAACCTTAGTTTTTTTTAGCCCATGTGGTCCTGGGGCAATAATGGTTTTGTACGCAAATAATGTCAGCATTAGATTTGGTTGCGTCTCTCCATAACAGGGAGCGCTTAAATGGAGAATTTAAACCTTTAACGTTGAACATTGTATGTTCTAAATTTTAAAGACATAAAGGCAGGCAAATAAAAAGGTTGAGAGCTGCAACGTATCAATGATATATTTACCGGGGCACTCCCGACCCGCAATGACAATTTTCAAAATAAAGAATATAAAATCCACGTTGTAACAACAAAGCAACCACCAAACATGAAAAAGTTGAGGACAAAACATTACCAACAAAAAAGTCTATTCCTTCAAGAGGAACACAGAGGGGACAAGTCCTGCTTGGAACCTGTAAAAGAAAGGGGAAAGTGGCAGAGGTAGAGCACTGTGCTCAAGTGCCAGTTACATCATACAATTTAAAGTAGTATAAAGGATACGTGCTTGAGTCAATCCGCAGATTTTGAGCGAAACCTAGATGTCTTGTTGACCACAAAGATGTAATTATCTCTGGTCCGGCTGTTTTCTTCAGAGGAGGGCTAGCTTCCGGGGTGGCTAAGAGTTTCCACGATCTAAAGAGTGTGCTGGCTTCTTCTGGAGAGTTACAAACATATTGAGTGCCACCTTTTGTAATTATGTTTAACTTGGAAGCCCCACTTGTAATTAATTTCTTGGTCTCGAAGGATTTTTGTGTAAGGCTGGAACTCCTGGTGTCGCATCATAGTTGCTGCGGAGAGGTCGGGAAAAATTGAGATAGCCTGGAAACGTTCCGGTAGAGAGTCAGCCTTGCGTCGCGCCCGAAGAAATTCCTCTTTTATATGGTAAAAGTGGATACGTGCAATGGTATCCCTCGTGCCTTCTGCGGGAGGTTTTACTTGGCGTTAGGATACATGTGAACTCCTGTCAATAACCAGATCTTGTTTAGAATTATGTGGGAGAGACAAAGCCATAAGGTCCGTTAGATAAGAATTGAGTTGTTCTGGAGTGACCGTCTCCGGGATTATTATTATTATTATTATCATTTATTTTGGAGCGCCCTTGATTCCAGGGCGCTGTACATTTCAGGTGGTACAGTAAATTAACATTGAGGTCAACAACACATTACAAAGGACAATACGTGACTAACAACTGTACAGGATGAGAGTGGATCTCTGCCCGTGAGGGCGTACAATCTACAAGGGAACGGTGAAGAGACATAAGGTGAGGGCAGACATGTTCTGTGGGGAGCGGAGTCAGTGCAACACGTTAATGTTGGTTATAGGCAAATCCTGAAGAGGTAGGTTTTCAGGTTACATTTTGAAGCCGTTGAAGAGGGGGAGATTCCTTGAGGTTTTGGGCATGTGGAGTTCAAAGTGTGGGGGAGGACGAGAGAAGTCTTGGAACGGTTATGTGAGGTGGTGATAAGAGGAGAGCAGAGGGTGAAGGTCCTGTGAGGAGAGGGAAGCGGAGGTTGTGCGTGAGGGAGGTAATTTAGATTAAGGCAGAGATATATGAAGGGGAGAAGGTTGTGGAGAGCCTTGTAGGTCAAAGTTGGCTAGCTTGAACTGATTCTCTGGGCATGGGAAGCCCGAGTGAAGGGATTGGCAGAAGGGAGAGGCAGGGAGTACGAGGAGAGAGGTGAATCAGACGGGCAGCAGAGTTATATGATGGTTGGAGGGAGGCAAGGGTGCTAGCTGGTAGGCCACAGAGAAGGATGTTGCAGTAGACGAGGCGGGAGATGACGAGGCATGGACAAGCATTTTTGTGCTTTCAGAATTAAGAAATGAGCTGATTCTGGAAATATTTTTTTAGGTGGAGGGACAGGCAGAGTGAGGGTTTGGATGTGTGGATTTTGAAGGACAGATTGAAGTCAAAGGTTATCCCAAGGCAGCGTACTCTGTCTGGTGAGAGAGTGTAGCCATGACAGTGATAGAGGATCAGATGGAGGGATAGAGTAGGGGCGGTGGGAAAGATAATAAATTCAGTTTTCTCCACTTTAGTTTGTATGAGAAGGGAGGAGAAGAAGGAGGAAAAGGATGAAAGACAGTCCAGGAATACGGAGAGAAGAGAAGGTGACATCTGGGCCGAGATGTAGAGTTGGTGTCATCAGATACAGGTTGGTATTGAAAAGCCGTGTGAAGCTATGAGCAGACCCTGACCAAGAGTATAGATAGAAAAAGAGTATGTGGGGCCAGACTGACCCCTGGGGGACACCAACAATGAGAGGCGTGGAATGGAGGAGGAGCGATAGTGAGAAACGCTGAATGTCCGATCAGTAGGGACAGGATCCTGATGTTTTTACGGTCTTGACATGTTCCCTTCCAGGTCAAGAACTATGATAGAAGACGCTTGACTTCGTCTTCAAGAGCATAGTTGGCGTCAATCAAGGTGTATGGCGAATTCCGCAAATTCTGCCATTTTGGGATTCTAGTTGGTCGGGTTCTCAGCTGCCGGATGGGAGAGCCATGTACTGACAGGGCCCTGCAGAGTACCGCACAGTAGCAAGGAAAAAGGGCTCACTAGGAAGGATCGTGCTGCGCCCGCGTGCAGATTGGAACCCGGCGGGTCTTCAGAGGAGGCAGTTCCCTACTCGAGCCTCGTGGCGTAATGGCCGCCGGAAGGTAGGCCTATATGGCGGGGTTTCGGCACTCTTATTTTCGGCCCGACAGATCCTTCTGGACCAGGGTCAAAAAGAAGGGGTTCGCTGTGTAGCTCTCAGCTTCCTTGCCCAACAGGCTAAGCACTTTTCTTGCAGATTGGGTTTCTTATGGTTCGGTTTATTCGGGCCGAGGTGAACTGGCAAGAGAGGAGCTCTTAGCGTGTTCATCCAACTACATCCCCGTCCAGGTCACGCCCCCTATCTTTTGTTTCTAAAGGAAAATTATAGTCTATATAATTTTCAGATGTGTCTCTATAGAGCATTTAAAGACCATTCATGTTGCCTTAAAAAATTCTTACATAAAATACAGTACAGTTATCAATATGGAAAATCTCTTTTTCTCATTATTTATCTCTTTACTTATCTATTTTCTTCGCTACTCCTTGAACAGATGTTTTTTTGTTAAAGAAAAATTCAGCTGTAATGAAATGTTTCGTATAATATTCCACTATTTAAATCTACATTAAAAGAAAAGCCACTTTGTAAATCATTTGGTTTGCTTATTTTGTCATTTAAGTAGGGTTGGTCATTTCGGGGCCGGTTCACCACATATTAGGTGGGGGCTAGTTATGGACAGAATTATTTGTTATCGCTATATTTTTCCATCAGCCTCTTGTATATGGTAATATATCTACCCACCTTATTAATGCTATTTAGCTATACACCTCTGATATGAACCTAAATTTGCTTGTGACGCTTGAATATGTATTAGACATGTTAAGATATCTATATTAAAAATTTACATTTTAGCTTCTATGTTTGGCTACAGTAATATTTATTTTGTGGAGTGAAGCTCTGTTTACTATCATTTTTTGTTGATTTTTGCTTATTTTGTACCACATTTATTGTACATGATTTTAGTCTCTTAAGACAGGCACATAATTATTCAGAGTTTTGTGTTTGGACATCACCCAATCATTTTTTAAAGTAAACATTGTTGGGACCCAGATGATAGTTATACACTACAACTGGCTTTACAATGCATTTGGTCCATACATTTAGCATGTACATCACAAAAGCTTCTAATATACATGCTAAACATGTCCATAGGCCAAAAAAAGGATTCTTTCAGCCCTCATTTTTCCACTATACCGCTAAACAAAAGAGGATGGATAGTGGTATAAGACTACACTATTCAATCCAATAGGATCTTATAAACAACCTTTGCATTAAGGAGGACTTGTGATGTCACCTGACATGTTTATTTTAGTAAATACTTGTGTTCAAATGTTAGAACATTTTATCGTATAACTGTGTTGTGATGTTCCTCTGTTATTCCTTCTAGAAATGTATAACTGAATCGGTCACATGATTATTACCATTCCAATTTTCAAAGGGATTTCTTCCTCCAAACACTGACTCTGACAGCATTGATTGGACAACATCAAAATATACAGGGATACTCCTCCAATTGATAACACCCATCTGTCAGATTGGTAATTAATTTCTTAAAGGAATAAAAGAGGAACCACATAATATAGAGATTTTAGTAATGATGCTATAGAATTGTTATTTCACAGGAAACGCAAGCATTTGCTAAAATAGACATGTCAGGAATGGCCACAGGTCCTTTTGAAATGGTTACCAAATTAGGCGATGTGTGACAGATGCCACTTTATGGTATGCATTACAGAGCTCTGTTCAACAGATACTTCAGGAAGCTCCAGTGTTGTAACTGTTCAGTTATGAACACTATCATTAGAGTTCCTTGAATCAGAGACGTACCAACTTCCTTTCTACCAACTGAGCTCCCTTCAGAGTGGTTGTACTGCTGACAGCCATGAAAATGTGGGTTGGATGGCTGTCAGAAATACTCCTGGTACTTAAAGGAAGTTCAGCAGTAAGTAAGGAAGACTGACTGTAGAGTTTAGGAAAACTCCACGGGTGTAACTCTTCATGTATAGACCATTACCATATGGGGACTGTCCATATATGTTAAATTATCAGACACTCAATGGTGCTTTCTTTGGGGATTGGGTGACCGCTTTATGGCATATACCACTGTATAAGAAAGACAATGTAGGACAACGTATACTGGGGCAAGCCGAAGAATTTCATAAAAATTACTCTTTATTCAGCATCCTATTAAAAATCACAACAATAGGCATTGGTAGATGGATGCCTGACACCCTGTAAAAACACTAAACACGTTTCGGGCGCGAACCGCACTGTAGTCATAGCAAAGTTATCAAATGAAACCACACCACTTAATTTATACAATACAACTAAAGTGGAATAACAAAAAATCATTACAGCTCACCTACAGTTTACTCTGAGCGCAACTCAGTGGAAAACTTGTTTGCCTGAAATGACGTGTCGCTAAACACCGAACCACCGCGAGATCCCCTGTAAAAAAGCCGCGCATGTGCATGCTGCAATCGTGAATACGAGCTATTTCAAGTTTCCTACATGCTGCTGGGCAGGGGACGTGCGTTTTTTTGTGGGCAATAGCCGTCCTGCTTAAACAGGTGAGCTGGCTTTACACTATTTCTTATAACAATATACCACTGTATGGCTGTACACTAGGATGTGTTGCAGACTCTGTATACCTCCAATGGAGGGCGTTAAGGTAGTTTAAACCCAGTCTGAAGTTGGCCATTGATATGAAAAAATTATTATCAGACCAGATTCAACTACAATTGGGTTGATTTGCTGGCAAATCAAGTCTGTGGAAGTCATGCATAAGATTAGCAAAAGATTATCAAAATAAGATAAATATCTCATGTCGCTGTCTAGCTTTAGATCTATACTGTTTGGTTTAAACAGCAGTAGATTTCCATTTCACTGCCTGTCAGGACCTATCAGTGAGTGAGTATTGAAAACAGCTATGTATATCAATTTAGAAAACTATATGGAAAAGTCAAGTGGGGCAAATGTAATAAAGTAGAATACTTTTATACTTGTTCATTTTTATTTGCATCGTTAATTTTGTAAATTTCCATTTTTAAATATGCATAATAATAAAGAAAGCAAGTAAACATTACATGACAATTCAATATGTTTTAGTAAGGATATAATATTATTGCAATGTAAGACATTACATAGTAATTGTGTAATTTTTAGTCATGTAATACCACCGACAGGACTGGACAGGTGCAAAAGTATTATTTTTTGTCATTAACCAAAATGTAGGTACGTTGGAGCAATCAATGATATAACGGTTATAGTCCCAAAGGGTGCAACCACTCACAAAAGGGAAGCGATCCCATCTCAGATTCCAGGTGAGTCCTGATCTCAACTATGAAAAATAAGTAGAAGGCAGCACATCAAAAAATGTGGAGGATTATTGTCCCAACAACAGTCTGTTGTTTTGGGACAATAAACCTCCACATTTTTTTGATGCGTTGCCTTCTACTTATTTTTCCTGCATACACCACTAGACCTTGATACTGGTCTTATTGGCATGCACTCATTATATTTCTCTGATTTTCTTAAGTGCTGCTGAAAATCTAATTGTCTGTTCCAAACTATATCCGGGCTCTCAGAATACAGATCCAGTTGAAATATATGGCCTACTAAAGGTCTGGGGCAGCAAAAGATGTCAGCATCCTGGCAATGCATTGTGATATCACTGCACCATGACACCTGCACCCATCCACTGATGACAAGCAGAGAACCCAGTCACTTTTTCTGGGAATAAAGAGTGGTGAATTTCTATATTCATTATACTCATGTGAACAAAGGGGGCTTTGAAGGGGATTAATTCACATATTTCTGTACATTACTATATGGGGCCAAAAAGGAATACATTACTACTATATAGGAGCAAATAGGGGACATTCCTACTGGGCGGGGTCACAAAGGGAGACATTTCTTTGTAGGAAGCACACCAAAGTCGTTATTGCTCTTTGGAGGCCTAAAGTAAAGGTATTGTTAGTGTATGGGCATACTATAATGGTGTAGGGCATAAAAGGAGGGTACAACTACTATGTGGGGCTAAAGGTTGGCATTATTACAATCTAAGGCACTATTACCACTTGGGGCACTTTGAATGAGGAGCTTGTGTAGAGGGTGGGAAGTGTGCATGAAAAATGAGTCAAATTGTCTGGCCAATACTGCATTGACGAGTCATGCTTGGGAGAAGTAATCACTGACGTTCTAACTGGATAGAGAAGAAAAAAAAGTAAACAATTTCAAACAGAGAAGATGTCATCTATGAGTCAATGGGTAAAACTGTAATGTATTTAGTTTGCAGAGTACCTGTGTATAAATTGTATCTACCAATATATGGTCAGAATATAGTGGTACTATTGGTCTTAGTATATTTTTTCATTCAGTAAAACTACAGTGGTATTATTTAGTTACATGAGGCTCTGTCAAGTTTTCAGTTGAAGATAGTGTAAATAGTTCTTAATGTCCCTCCATAAGCCTTCCAATTTCCCTTAGGCATAGCAAAGTTTTATATAATTTGAGAGAATTTTTTTTTATATACCTTGCTTTTGTGTCTGATACAAGTAAACGTTTAAACCATATACATTCGGTAAGTAGTGCATCATTGCCCCGACACAGTATCAGTCGGGCTAACTTTTACATGATATTCCAACGGTCACTACAAATGTGAATGGAGCCTAATACTGCACTGTGTGTAACAAGTGAGCAAATTGGATAAAAACAAATTAATCAGTTACATCTAGAAACCCATCTGGGATACAGCTGCTTATATTGTGAGCCACGTGGAAAAAGAGATCTGTAAAGTAGATAATTTACATTCTATAATGAATTCTGGTTACTTTAATTTAACTGGTCACAGATGATAATTCTGATGAAGATTCTACATTGTCTTCGGGAAAGAACTGTGACTAATCAAAAGCTGCTGTGATGGTGGAGATCAGGATTGTCACCCTCTATGCATAATGTCACCCGCATAGTTATTTAAAGGAAACAATGGTTTGTCTTTATTTTATTTCTTGAAGAGAGGCTTTTCTGTTTGGTATGTAATTAGACATTACTGTGGGACCAGAAGGCTGGATGTATTTTCTATTACAGTCACAATCCTGGAACAGGCTATCTACTCATATCTATCCATATAAATGCCTTAGTGTGTTGTAACAGAAACATTGCCAACATGTGGTTAGGTCACCACATGACATGCTAACACTCTGGGTATCACATATTAACACTCTGGATGCAGACACAGTTGAGAAAGGAGAACTACAAACATTATTCTGTATTTTTCAGCGATTTTGCACAAATTGCGGCAAAAATACAGAGAGGCAGAAAGATCTGTTATGTCTGCTGTCCCTCCTCCAAATTACACAGTACAGAAGAGATTTGTCTTTTCTGCTTCCCTCAACCTCCCCCCTGCAAAATGCAGGAGAGAGGTGTCATGTCTGCTGACCCTCCTCCTCCCTAAACAGTGCAGGAGAGATGTCTCTTGTCTGCTGCCCCTCCCCCACCATACACAGTGCAGGAGAGATGTCTCATGTCTGCTGCCCTCCCCCTCCATACACAATGCCACAGAGATGTGTCTGGTCTGCTGCCCCTCCCCCCCCAGCCACCCTGCAGGAGAGACGTGTCTTGTCTGCTGCCTCTCCCCCTCCATACACAGTGCAAGAGAGATATCCCGTCTGCTGCCCCTCCTCTTCCCTACACAGTACAGGATAGATGTCTCATGTCTGCTGCCCCTCCCCTTCCATACACAATGCCAGAGATATGTGTCATGTCTGCTGCCTCTCCCCCTCCTTTCACAGTGTAGGAGATATGTTTCGCGACTTGCAATTTTCTGCACTTTGAGTCCACTTGCTAATTACAACTAACACTCGGTGGTTACAGCATGCTTCCAGCATCCCGCTCTGTTTAACCCCTAGACGCTGCAGCAAAGTTGGCCACAGCATCTAAATCAATGAGAAATGGTGCCATGCAAAATGAAAAAAATTAAAAGTTCAAATCATCCCCTTTCGCCATTTTGCATATCAAAAAACGAAATAATAAAAAGTTACACATATTTGGTATCACCGCATCTGAAAAAGTCTGATCTATTAAAATATAACATAATTTATACGCTAAACACTGGAGAAGAAACAAAATTCCAAATGCCAAAATTGTAGGTTCTTGGCATTTCACATCCCCTTAAAATTGGAATAAATTTGATCAAAAAAGTTTCATGTGTTTAAAAACTGCTCCCAATAAAGAGTACACTTCAGCCCACAAAAAATGCCGCATCACTCATGTCTGTAGGCGTTAGTACAAAAAAGTTATTGGTCGCAGAAAATGGCACCGTGGCACAAATTTCATAAATAGAAAATGTTTGTAATTTGTTTTATGGTACCAAAACATAACGGAAACCCTACATGTTTGGTTGTCAGGGCTAGGCTGTGCTCAGACTGCAGACAGGCTGCAACAGCTGATGCACGATCCCTCCCTGATACACTTGCTGCTAACAACTCTGTGAGTGACAGGGGGCCCCGCCACTCTGACAGGGCCGAGTTGCAAACCCGCCAATGGGAGGACCCGGAGGCCACTCCAATCAGCTGCAGGGGCGGTATCCGGGAATCCCATTTAAACTCCCTGAAGGCTGGGTGCTGCGCCTGTGATATTCCTGGCTACCTCGTGTTTCATGGTCAGTTATTGGTTTTGCTTATCTGTGTACCTGGGCCTCGGCTTGTTCTCCTGACCCCGCTTGTCTCCTGATTTTGTGCTTTTCTTCCGTTTTGGCTTTTGACCTCGGCTTGTTTACGTTTATTCCTCCGGTTCTGATTTGTGGCTTTGGCGTTCTATTTGATATTTTACCCGGGCTGTCTGACTAATTTTTTCCTTCTGACTGCCCCATCACTTTAGCAGCCAGGGACTGTCGCCCCCGTTGCCGTCTGCCGCCTAGGGGAGCACGTCAAGTAGGCAGGGACAGTGGGCTGGGTTCCAGTTAGGGCTCACTGCACCTCCCTTGACGTGACATTGGTATTGCCGGAATTGTATCAACCTATACAATACAGATAATACATCATTTTTAACAAAGCTTGAACGCCATAAAAGCAAAACTCCTGCAAACATGGCGCAAGTTTTTCTTCACATATTTCCCCACCTAGAATTTTTTTGCGGTTTCCCAGTATAATTCTAATGTAGTTAGAGAAACACCATTATAAAAGATACAAATCTTGCCTCGCAAAATAAAGTCCCTCTTATATCTATGTAGAAAAAATAAAAACTTTATGGCTCTGGGAAGGTGAGGAGGCAAAAACAAATGTAAAAAAATAGGCATCAACGTTAAGGGGTTAATTATACTCTTAGGCCATGTTTCCATAGCATATTTCTTCTATGGAGAAATACACTGTGTAATACATGGATAGGAACATGTTTAAATTTCTGCTGTGCATTTTATTTTCTTCTTGATATGGAATTTATTGAATGTTAGGATGTAGATACACCTCATCCAATGGTGCAATGGTGCTGCATCTGCACCCCCTGAAATAAATTACTTTACACCATTCTCACTGAAATAAACTATACACACTGTACCTCTGAAATTATATTATACATGGTGCCCCTGAAATAAATTATTTTACTCACTAAAATAAATTATATTCCATACTGTATCTTGGGCTGGTGGGAAAACACCATGGTCTTTACTTTCTGTCATAAAGTAATGTGAAGTATAATGCTTTCAGAGTAGATCAACTGGTTGTCAGTACAAAATTTGTGACTATATAAACTGTTTATCGATGGGGTGATTTATTTGAAAAACACTGCAATTTCTTGGGCCACAATCACAGTTCAATGGCTGGACTAGACTGAACTCAGTAGCAGGCAGCTCCAGCCTATATGTTACCTGGGAAAAATTAACAGGTGCAGCTAATTGCTGAGCAGCACCTCACACACCCTACTGCTAGGGAAACAATTAGATGATAAAAAAAAGCTGCACATTAACTTAATACCTGTTCACACCAGCATGCAGAAAAGCCACAGTATAATGCATGGGGAGATTGCACATATGCAATAGAACAACCACTCACACACTCTCAATGCATGAGGGGGGTGGTTGCTGGTACTACAATTGCATATAAATAAGGTGATACAGAAGTGATTTATTTGGAAAACTGCCCATGCCTAATTGAATATGTGGGTAAAACCCATTGCGAGTTTTCTTGACAGGTTGGTGACCACATAGGGGACATTTGTAGAGAAGTTGATACCCTACTCTCGAGACATATGAGGGAATTTCATAGTGGGAGAACCAAATTATCACAATTTCGAGGAATTGAACTTGTCCGACCATCATCAACTGGAGGTGATTGGGACAAAATAATATTAGAAAAAGAGCCTCAATGGATTTTTCATCTGAATGCTATTCATCCTTTGCACCTAAATAATTAGCTTACATAGTTGTTTTTTGTCAGTTTTCTTCCGTCTTTATTCCCCTTTTTGTGTAGCTTCACTGGTCAGTTTACTATGTTTGTATCTGTAGATTGAAATTGGCCGATTCTAAACACGGTTTCTTTGATTGATATCTGTAATCATATGTATCTATGCAATTTGTCTGATTTATACCTCAGTGCTTTTTTCTACACAATTATTACTAAATTCTGGGCTCATGTGCATTATCAAAGTCCATCTTTTTGTTCTAATACAGTGAAGGAAATAATTATTTAATACCTTGCTGATTTTGTAACTTTGCCCATGACATGAACAGTCTATAATTTTACGGGTAGGTTAATTTTAACATTGAGAGATAGAATAGCCAAAATAAAATCCAAAAAATTACATTGTATAAATTATATAAATTTATGTGCATTTTGCTGAGAGAAATAAGTATTTGATCCCCTACCAACCATTCAGAGTTCTGGCTCCTACAGATCAGTTAGACGCTTCTAATCAACTCGTTACCCACATTAAAGACAGCTTTATAAAAAAAAAACTCCTGTCCACAGACTCAATTAATCCATCAGACTCTAAAATCTACAACATGGGCAAGGCTAAAGAGCTTTCTAAGGATGTCAGGGACAAGATCATAGACAGGCACAAAGCTGGAATGGGCTACAAAACCATAAGTAAGACGCTAGGTAAGAAGGAGACAACCATTGGTGCAATAGTAAGAAAATGGAAGAAATGCAAAATGACTGTCAATCGACCATCAATCTGAGGCACCATGCAAAATCTCACCTCGTGTGGTATCCTTGATCATGAGGAAGGTGAGCAATCAGCCTAAAACTACACAGGGGGAACTTGTTAATGATCTCAAGGCAGCTGGGACCACAGTCATAATGGTTTAAAATCCTGCAGTGCCCACAAGGTCCCCTTGCTCAAAAGGCAACATGTGTAGGCCCTTTTCTGCAGTTTTCCAATGAAACACCTGGATGGGTTATGTGAGTTGATTGTGAGAAGGTGCTGTGGTCAAATTTAGACAAAAAATTGAATCTTTGGCATTAACCCCAACTCGCGTATTTGGAAAAAGAGAAATGCTGCCTATGACCCAAAGAACACCGTCCCCACTGTCAAGCATGGAGGTGGAAACATTATATTTTGGGGGTGTTTCTCTGCTAAGGGCACAGATTACTTCACCGTATCAATGAATGAATGGATGAAGCCATGAACCGTAAAATCCTGAGCGACAATCTCCTTCCCTCCGCCAGGACATTAAAAATGGGTCATGGCTGGGTTCTCCAGCAAGACAATGACCAAAAACATACAGCCAAGACAACAAAGGAGTGGCTCAAAAAAAGCACATAAAGGTCATGGAGTCTCCAGACCTTAATCCCATAGAAAACTTATGGAGGGAGTAGAAGCTCCGAGTTGCCAAATTCTTATTGATTTAGAGATGAGCTGCAAAGAGAAGTGGACTAAAATTCCTCTTGACATGTATGCGAACCTCATCATCAACTACAAAAAATGTTTGACTGCTGTGTTTGTCAACAAGGGTTTTGCCAACAAAAAATTGTCTTATTTCCCAAGGGGATAAATCTTTTCTCCTGCAAAATGCAAATAAAAATTTGATATAATTTATACAATGTGTGTCAGTTCGGGGGGCCCAGAAAACCCTCGTTGGGGTTCTGGCGCCCGCCATGGCCGTGCGACCATACTGCGGCTTCGGCCATTACATTTTTCCTGTGTAAACTTGTTGGGGAAAAACTTTGTTGTCAAATTTGATTTCTGGAAAAAAACGCTCGTGGCAGGGGCCTTCCGTTTTTTGGGGGTTTAATGGTTCTTTGGTCATTGACATTCCCCTTCTTCCTATTACTTTGCTCTTCTTCCTCCCCTTCCCTATTTTTGTCTCTGCTTCCTCTCTTCTTTGCTGCTATATGGTTTCTTTTCCCTTATTTTTTCCCCTGTATTTTATTTGACTTTCTGTGTCTCTGAAAATTTTTTCCTGGGTTTTTTTTTGCCCTCACGTTTTTGTATGCACTCCCGTTTGTTTCTGACTTCCCCCCCGCTCGATTCTCTTTTTTTTTTTCCGTTTTTCGTTTGTCTTGTCTGTGTTTCATTATCGAGCGTCATAGTCTTCTGGTTTGGTGCCGAATGATGGGTTGGTTCCCCAAAAGACAGGGAAGAGGTTGGGCCCCGTGTCATTTCCCTCATCTCTGGGGCTCGGGGGCCCGGGCAGTCCCCGAAATGGTTTCCGGCTTTATTTGGAATTTTTCCCAGTTTGTTAAAAATTTTTCCCCCCTTTTAAAAATTTTGGGGACTGTTCATGACAATGGGCAAACTTACAAAATCAGCAAGAGATCAAATAATTATTAACTTCACTGTATGTTCATAACTAGCGATGAGCTATGCCTACAAAGATCGACGGTCAAGTCAATCTCGAGCCGCTCTTCGATCCCCATTAAAGTCAATCGGAGAAGATGATTGGGTTAATTTTTATACCTATACAGGTGAGGAGAAGCTAGACTTATATCCATAATAGAAAAATGGTACATGGAAAAACTTTTGAAGAAAAAAGTGGCATAAGAGTCACAGAAAAAAAAAAATTGGGGCTAAAATAATTCATTCCTTTAAAAAGGGAAACTAAAAAGTTGGGACGTGAAAAGCTATAGGAGGTTCAGCGTGCAGCTGCACGGGGCCCCTTTCAACATAAGTAAAACCCGGTTATTGGAAATGGCACATGGTAATGGGCAGGAGCCCCCTATCATTTTTGCCCCAGGGCCCAAAAAACATTTGATTATTTGGTTGCAGCATAAAAACATCCCAAGGGGGGAACATGGGGGTTTCAGCTGGCAGGGCCGTAGTTATTGGGGGTGCAGTGGTTGCCATGGCTGCCATCAGTCATCTTTAAGTTTTTCGGGCCCCATGCAGCTAATTTTCAAATGGGGCCCCCCAACCCCCCATTACTAGTTCCTTTTTTTTTTAAAAAATACTGGGCCCCCCTTTTTTTTTTAGGCCCCCCCGACAGGAGTACTGCTTTTTGGCATCCCTGAAGTTACCTTGTCCCATTTCCAAAATACCTGTGTCTTTTTTGTGTCAAAGGGGCTTTTGGGACAACTCAGGTTTTGCGGGGCCCCCGAAGCGGTGCTCTTGCGGGGGTGAAAAAGGGCAGTAGGGCAGACTCTGTCATGGCCCCTTAATCAAAAAAGGGGCCCACAAATATTTTAAAAAAAAAAAAGGAAGTAGTAATGGGTGGGGGCCCCCATTTGATCTGGCTGTAGGGGGGCCTGAAGCGGAAAATGATAATGCGGGGAAAAAAATGATGACTGATTTTAAATAGAGGGCTGATGGAATGTGTATTTCACACTTAAAGAAGACGTGTACAGTTTAGTTGTAACGGGGAGTAGTGGTTTTCCCTGGACCACCGCAACGATGATAGCAAACCACGCCGGGAAGGAATCTAAGTAGCCCCCCGGGTTTTTCACCAGAGCCCCCGGGCCCAAAGCGGGATGGATTGTGGGCGTGGGCTACCGGTCGCCCCCCCCGAGGGGGACTTGTTTTGGGTGGCGGCGAGGTGCAGCGAGGTACAGAAATGTAGTCCGGGGAAACGTAGTCGTGGGCAGGCGGGGAAATGTCAGGGCAGGGGGGGGCAAGGGTTTTTCGTGGTCGGAAACAGGCGGGAAAAGGTCAGGGCGGCGGCAGGGTTCGGAGTCAGGAAACGTAGCAAAGGGTTGGTACACGGTAGGGGACAATATGATTCAGGAACGCTTTTCCTATGGCTGGGGGGCAACAAGATCCAGCGGGGAATGACTGCAGGGGCCCCTAAAATGGGGGGGGCGTCAGGCAGACAACCAATTATTTGGGGACACTGTCCCTTTTAAATTTACGGAACGCGCGCGGCGCTGGGGAAAACGGGCCCCCGCAGCCTGGCCGGCAGGGGAACGGGGGGGACGGGGGAACGCGGCCCGGGTAAGTTACCGCAGGGGCGGCCCCCCGGTGTCCCCGGGGGGCCAGCGGGGGGCCCAAACCCGGCAGGCGCCCGGGAGGGGGACCACGGTGCGCCCGCGGCCCGGGGCCCGAGAAGGGGGGTCGCCGCAACAGTACCCCCCCCTTAGGTCCCCCATCTTCTTAGGCTGGGAACTTACGGAGAGGTCTTGTTTCAGGAGTTAGATCCTGGTTTTCCCAGGACCTCTCTTGGGGGCCCGAAGCCTTTCCAAATTTTCCTCCCAGAAAGAAACGCTTACCCCTGATGGTTTTCTGCCCAAAAGAGGCCCTTTTCCTAAAAAAAAAAATCAGGGGGGATCTAGGCCCGGAGAGGGGGGCAGGCCCCCCTTTCGGGGGAGAATGGTTCAAGACCAGAGGTTAAAAAGGAGGGAGACGTGAAAGGCCCATTAGGGATCCGGAGGGATGGGGAAGGCAGAGCTTATAGGATACCGGATTAAAATGTCGAAGCACTCTGAACGGCCAAAAAAAGCGGACCAATTTATAACTGGGGACCTTGAGGGTTTTGGGGTTTTGGGCGAAAGCCCACTTTATCTCAAGGGGGGAATGTGGGGGGGGTTTTTTATCTTTCAGCTTGGGACTTCATGCGGGCGGATGCCTTGGTAACGCTTGTCGGGTCTCACCCCCAAATGACCCCGATAAACCCCTGCCCCGGGTTTGTCCAGGGGCAGGAAACCTGGAGGCTGAGGCCAAGGGGGGGGGGAGGGGTGGGGATTTTTCCAAAGACCCAAGGAATGGGGAACGGCCAGTAGCGTCGGAGGTCCCGTTTGGTTATAGGAAAAATTGGCCCAAGGAAGCAGTTGGGGACCAGTGTCCTGGCGTCCGGCCCACAAAGGCTTTTAGATACCCCCCCTAAGATTGGTTTACTCTCTCCACCTGCCTTTGGTTTGGGTGGGTACGTAAAGGAAGTCCGGGGTTTAATTTGCAAGCGGGGGAACAAAAAGGCACCCCAAATTTAGAGACAAATTGGAGCCCGTCGGGGGGGACAATGTGAAAATGGTAAGCCATGCAGGCGAAGAGTGCAGAAAAAAAATGACCCGCCAAAATGGGGAGCAGAAGGGAGACCCCGGCAGCGGCCACAAAGTGGGACATCTTCAAAAAAAAGGTCAGTGCCCCCAGATGACGGTTCCCCGGGGGGAGGGGGAAAAGGTCCGTGATGAAGCCATGCCCAGTGGTCCTGGAACCTTTCCCGGGAAAGGCAGGGGGGGGGCTAGGAAGGCCCGGGGGCCTTGGCGTTGGAACCTTGTTTTGAGCACAATGGGTACAGGGAGAACAAAGTCCCCTTTACATCTTGGGACAGAGTCGGCCCCAATAATGTGGGAAAAAAAGGGCAAAGGATTTTCGTTTTTTCCGGGGTGGCCGGCCCCGAAAAGAACTATGCCCCCAACCCAGAATTCTCCCGAGTGCGGGGGCGCAATAAGTTCTGCCCGGAGGGACAACCGGAGATCCACAGGAGCAATGGACCCGTCGTTCAGGTGCTATGATATGCGGGGGCACGGTTCCTCCCCCCGGGGAAGTCGAAAGCAAAGGGAGAAGGGGGGTCGGCCTTGACATTTTTCTCGGCGGTCGGAAAGGATTTAAAATCAAAAGAGAGAAAAAAAAAAGACCCCGGGGGCCTGGGAGGATTTTAAACGGAGCCGTTGCAGGTTTATGGGGATTTTTTTTTGATCTGGAAGACGTCAAAAGGATGTGGGGTCCCTCCAACAGATGTCGCCCCCTCTCCCAAAGGGCCCAAATTTTTTGGCCAACAGTTCCCGATCTCCAAAGGCATAATTTTGTTCTGCCGAAAGAGAAGGTTTTTGAAAAAAAACCCGCATGTGACGGTTTTGCCCCTTTGGGGGCCCCTTTGGGTCAGGACAGCCCCTCCCACGGGGAGGCATCAACCCCAAGGCTGAAGGGTCTTCTGGATTTTGGGCGGACCAAGTAGGTGCAGAGGAGGGGAAACGCAGCCTTCAGACGGGGGGAAAACCTCTTGGCAGACGGGGAAAACCCAACATTTTGGGTTGGGTTCTTCCCGGTGAGGCCACGATGGGGGGCCACCAACTTGAAAGTGGGGGGGTGAATTGGGGGTAGTATTGGCGAATCCCAGGGCCGTTTAATCGCCCCGGGGCCGGAGGTGCGGCCCCCTGCTGGGGTAGCAGAGGAAATTTCGCTGGGCCATGAAAGGGCCTTTTATCGGAGGGCTATGTAACCGGAAGGGGGAAGGTGGCCTGGTGGGAAGCGGCCTTCCCAGCTTAGCGTCAGTTTTGGGTTTTCCCCCCAAACGAGCGAAAACCCGGCGTATTGTCTCCCAAAGGGCTGTTGTCGGGCGGGAAAAAAAAAACAAAATGTCATCCAGGTTTCCAAAAAGACGCTGGGTCAAAAAAAGTCCGAAAAAAAGTCTTTGACGAAATCCTGGAATACAGCTGGGGCTTGCAAAGCCCGAAAAGGGGATCACGGATATTCAAAATTTCCCCCGTTTGTGTTGAATGCCCCCCTTTTTTTCCAAATTTAAACCCCCCTTTTGAATCCTGAGAGGTTATAGGCTCCCCGCAGATCCCAAATTTTGGGGAAGATCTTGGGTCCCGGAGGGGTCGAAAAAAGGGTCAGAAATCGGGGTGAGGGTAGCGATTCTTCACCGTGATCTTTTTTGTCCCCTATAATCGATGCACGGAGAAAAGGGGAAAACCCTTTTTTTCTGAAAAGAAAAGAAAACCGGACCGGCGGGTGGGAGGACTTGCGTATAAATCCTTTGCCAAATTCTCCTGATATAGGGACATGCCTGGGTCTCGGGCAAAGAGAGGGAAGACCCTACCCCGTGGGGGGACTGGTTTCCGGGGAGGAGATTATTGGGAAGTCATACGACGTGGGGCGGTAACTTTCAGCCCGCTTCCGAGAATACATCTCCAAGATTCGGTACTCCGCTGGAGGACCCTGTGAAACTTGACAGACCGGGTGGGGAGGAGAGGTGGACACCGGGGGGTGGTGCCACCCAAAAAAAGAGGGCCTGGCATTCCCCTCCCCAACGAAGGATTCGCCCCTCTTCGTCAAGGGGGGGTTTGGGGTTGCGCCGGGCAGCCCCAACAGGATGCCGAAGAAGCGCGGGGCAGGGCGTGGAAGCAGATCCTTTCGTGTGTAGGCCCCCAAAACCCGGAGGTAGGGTCTGGTGGGAAAATGGGGAAAGGGGGCGGGGAGGAGTTCCCCTGAAAAGGAGATGAGCAAAAAGGCTTTTTTTGAGGGCACCGGCAAAAGGTAAAGAGATACGGGAGGGGGTGAAAAAGTTCCCGGCGGAGCCCGGGGTCCAAGAAGGCCGAGACCCCCAAGAGGGGAAAGGCCGCACCGTCGTTCCTCCCCAGGCAAAAATCAGTGGGGGGAGGGAGGCTGAAGCACCTAGGGACGCCCTTCCCTTCAGCCCCTAGGTGCGGGGGGGTTTCCCCACCCCTTGAGGCGCTGCGGGGAAAAATCCCGCGGAAATGGGTCGGGGGGGGCAGAGAGGCAAAAAATTCCCCCCTGCGACGGGTACGTTCGGACTCCGGGCAGGTGTGGGCCCCGGTCACTTGCATGGGCTCTTCGTGGACAAACGGCGGGGAGGTTGGGAATCCTGGAATCAGGGGCCCCGCGAGGGAGGCGACGGGGTTGTGCAAGTCCCCCCTTTCCGCGGAGCTCCGCTGTCGTTCCGAAAAAAAAAGCCCATGCAGTGGCAAGAGGGATGAGCTCATCAAGGCGAAGGGAGATTTGGCTGTGGACGTCCTTTACCTGCCGAGAGACCCTTCTTAAAAAGTGGCCCAAAAAGCAGGTCATTCCCAAGAGGGCTCGGAGGATGGGTGCGGAACTGAACCGTATTCCCCTACGGAGGCGTCCCCTTGGGTAGATTGGTAGCGGCGTTTTCGCGGAAGTGCTCGTGCAGGGGTCCCCAAAAAAACGCTGCGGAATTCAGGGAGGAAAACCCGTAAGTCTGCGGTCACAGGATCACTCTGGTTTTCCCAAAGAGGTGTCGCCAGGCCCCGGGGGTTCCCGGACAGCAGGTCACCACGAAAAGCCACCTTTGACCTCTAGAGGGAAAATGGCGGCCCTCGTCCACGGCATGGAGCCTGCGTGATGAACCCCCCTACAGGTTCGAGTCTCCTCAAAATTGGACGGTAAGGGGGCGGAGCTTCGGGCCCCCGGGGGCGCGGGGATGGGCCCGGGGGGTTTTGAAAGAGCCACCGGCGAAGAGGCAGGTTGCTGCGGTTGCTGGGACGCCAGGGTTGGCGCACAAAGGCGGACAGCTGTCCCCGTTTTCTGGCTTGCTGCGCGATCTGGCGGGGGGGGTGGGGGGGGGGACAATGGGCGCGTTATCCGAGGCTTGGGGAGAGGCACCTTGGCGGGATCCCCGGCTGGGAAAACAAAACGTAACGGCTGAGTAGTGGATCCACTGGCCCAAACCGCAGGGGTGGAAGCTAAAACCACGCCAGGGGAAAGGAACTTAGTAGCCCCCGGTTTTCCCAAAGGGGGCCCCCCAAAAAAACGGGATGGATTGTGCGGGTGAGGCTACCAGGTGTCCCCCCCGACGGGACTTGTTGCGGGGGGGCGGCGAGGTGCAGCGGAGGGGACAGAATCGTTTGTTTTTCGAGAAAGTAGTCGTGGGGGCGAATGTCAGGGAGGGGCAGGTTCGTGGTCGAGAACAGGCAGGAAGGTCAGGGCAGGCGGGGAGAGGTTCGGAGCAGGAAAGTAGCAAAGGGTCTGGGACACGGTTAGGGGACAATATGATTCGGAAAGCTTTTCCTATGGCTCGGGGCAAAAATAGATCCAGCGAGGAATGACTGCAGAGCGGACCCCAAAAATGGGGGGGCGTTCAGGCAGACAAAACCAATTATTGGGACACTTCCTTTAAAAAATTTACGAGAAAAAGCAGCGCGCGCTAGGGAACGGGGGGACCCCCCACCGGCCCGGAGGAGACCGGGGGGGGACAGGAACGGGCGGGTAAGTTACCGGAGGGGGGGGCCCCCGGTGTCCCGCGGGGCCGCGGCGCACCCCACCCCGGAGGCGCCCGGGGGGGGGGACCAGGGGGGGCGGCCCGCGGCCCGCCGGCCGAAAAAGCGGGGGTCGCCGCTACATTATTTGCAGTGACATCGGAAACCCAAAGGCAAAAAAAATTGCGGGAGATCCACGCTTGATTCATTTTTGAAAATTTTTAAACGATTCTCGGTGGGAAAGACAGATACATTTGTTATTTTCAAACCGGCCATTTGTCCCCTTGAATGTTCGTTCCGAGAAAATGTGGTGCGGGCGGGTTTAAAAAACTTCTATGGTGTGCGGAGCCGTCAGGCCTTTTCACCCATTTTGGGGACACGCAGAAGTTGATTGGGTTAAACCCCCCAAGCCCAAAAACCCTTTGGGGGCCTGACCCACAGGTACTAGGGGAAACCATGCTTTTAAGGCGGTCCCCCCTGTTTGTTGAATGCTGCCTTCCCCTTGCAGGGGTTGGTGAGATGGAAATAAACGAGGTAAAAAAATATCCCCCAGTAGGCATTTTGCCACACTCCCTGCTGCTGCTTTACTACTGTTTGCTGCTGCTATACCTTTTTTTTGCCATTCTACTGGGGCCCACATTGCTGATGTTTTTTCCCCCGGGGACATTAGAATTTGAAGAAGAGGAAAACAGTTTGTCTCGAGTTGGTCAAGGGCCCACTGCCCAAAAATTTCCTGCTTTTCTACTGTAAATTTTGGGGGTTTGGAAAGGGAAAAAGTGTCTTTTTTGGGTCTTTTTAAAGTGGATCAAGGGAGGGTGGCCCCCCAAGTAACCCTTTTTTTCTTTTTTTTGGGCCCTTGATGCGGGGAAATCATTTTGGGCAGGTAATTTAGCATCAAAGCACTCATGTTTTGAGATGCCCCCGGGGTTTCCCCCCAAGCCTTGGGGTCGGGGGGCCCACTAAAAAGTTTTTTTTTTCCCTCCTCTTGTTTTTTCTGTCCCAAACCTTTTTACCACTGAAGGTTTAAACCCCCCCCCCCCCCCCCCCCCCCCCCCCCCCCCCCCCGAAACGGGTTTTTGTCCACCTGCCTCCTCCCCCTCCTTATCCTGTTGTCCCCGGGGAAGCCCTGACTACCCTCATGTGCTCTCTCTGTGAGCTGAACTTCCGTTCGAACTACCCTGGACCCCTTGAACCACTGCCTAAAGAAGACCTATACATTTGGGAGAAAACAGTGGGGCCTTCTATATTCTCCCGAGCGAGCTTAAGGCTCTCCCGTGTTGACACATCTGTGTCAGCCTTCCTCCATCACTGCTGGGACCCTCGCTGCCGCAGAGTGTTAACACTAGTTCCGAGTAAAAATGATGACACACCAATGGTGCATGCTGACAATGCCATTGTCCTGAATGATCATTTCTGGTGGATCTTTGAAAACATGTCAAGGATGGTACAAGAGATCACTTCAACCGCATCCAATCTTAATCTAGGGCTCAACATCACTGAGGGTGCTGCACCACTGTCGTCAGTACATGTGGACACTTCACTGGAAGCTTGTGGAGGGTGGTATTCCCAGCATGTTGCACTCATCAAACAATGAAGACGGTGACCGGGGAGGCCCCAATGATTCAACATTGCAACGCTGCCTGTCATGCTGAAGCAAGGTGTCCTGAGGCGAAATCGCTTGGTTTGGAAGTTGTAGATGCTAATACCTTGTTTGCTTTCCTCAGAAGGACAGTCCAAAAAACCCGCGGGTAGCGCATGAGAAATTTCTGCAAAACCAGATTCGGATGTGTGCCAGGCAAGGAATGTGCGTAAGTCTACCAATCTTAAGGGCAACAAGGAGATTCTTCCCGCTGTCGCACCAATCTTGCATGGCGCCAGGTTCTTAAGCACCAGCCACTCGGTCTGGTATGAGTGCGCAAGAGCCGTCCACAGCTCTTGACCTGTGTGTTGTTGACGGTCTCCAAGGGCAAGATTAATTTCAGAATGGCCTGGTTTCTCTGGCCACATGATGATCCTGTCGAAGGTTGTGGTCGCTGGACTTGCACCATGCCCCAGCAGTGTGCGAAGATGTCCGCTGAGCCTCACAGAAGAAGCACGTCATACACCAAACTCACCAGTGAGCAGTCAGTGAGCTGTAACGCCCCCTTTTTTGGACCGTGTTTTTACGTCCATGTGTAACTGTTGTGGGATGAAAAATTTTGTGGATACAGATGCAGGTCAACACACTGGAGATAATTTCAGCAATGTGGCAGGGCCTTGGGGGGAGCATGGTACAGATTTGTTCTGGCAAAGAAATGCCTGTTTCGGCCATATGATATTGGGGGGGCACTGCCGAGGGCCATGACGTGGCCGGAAACTATTCTGTCCACTTAGGCGGAAAGGCAAACATTTTCAAGGCAACAACTGGCAGTGCCAACATTCTGGCTTTTGGGCTTGGGGCATGGCATGGGGGCGAATAGAACTTCTTATGCTCCCCACCTGGTACACAGAAGGCTGGGAATGCTGGACTGGCTGCTGAAATGCATGCAGGTCACACTGGTGAAAGGGTAAGGTGTAGGCTGTGTTGCTGGTGGTTGGAGGGAGAATTGGTCGACAGTATTGGGGCAGCCTAAGTAGGGGATTGTAATTGCGCATGTGCTTGGCACATCAGCCGCAGAGTGAACACTGGGCTTGGAAGTGGCCCCAGAGGCAGTAGAATGTCAGTGGTTGATGAAAAAGCCCAGACCTGTGTGGACCTTTTTATGCAAGTGACCTCCTTCCACGGCAATTCATGCTTTAGATGCATGTGTCTGTCATGTCTATGTATTTAAAACTCTTTTGGATTCTTTTCTCTACTGACGCTTTTGAAAGCAAAGACGGCAGAAATGTGAAATTGGTCGGTGATGATTCTGAGGCTTGATCGAAAAACGCTCAAGCTTCACAGGTTCCTGGGACTTCTTTGACTATGAACAAACCTAGTTTTTCAAGGTTGCAGTGTTTCACCGCTGACCACCAATGAACCATCCTGTGTTAATGTCCTGCGGACTTGTATGACTGCCCCTTCCTTTCACTTTCTGGAGGCCGGGACCGCACCTGACACCACCCCATCATCTCCTCCGCCTCACTGAAGATGCGGCTCGCCAGTCTGCTGCTGAAAAGACCACAGCTGGATCAACAATGTCATTCATCATCAATAAAGAGTGACTTCCTACCATCATCTAAGGCTCGCGGGGCTAGAAAGCCACAAGACACTGCTGAACCCGAATCAGTATTTCTGCGAGAGGACTCCAGTTACTTCTCCTCCTCTGGGCGGCATCAGCGACTTGGGCATTCAGAGTGCAGAACAAAATTCATCCTCTTTGGCCTATAATCTTTTGAATGCTCTTCCAGAACATGGATTACTCTAGAGCCGATCTGTATTTTGGGTGACATCTTCGGCCTTAAAGTTGGACTGATGATGATGATGACATTTGTGCCCTTGACTGAGGAGGAAGAGGATGGTAAAATTGCTGGATGGAAGGGTGTGGGTAACCACTGAAGAACAGTATTGGCGACGCCTCTTCACTAATGGAGACTCACAGGTTAACCAACCCAATGACAGGTCCTGACAGTCCTCGTGGATGATGATAGTGCTTTGTTACTGTGTGTTGTCTTGAAGCACTGGAAGGAGTGCGTTGTCTTGTACTCAGCTCCCACATCCCTAAGCCCCTCTGGTCGCATTCCACCTCTAGTTCTCTCATGTTCAATAAAGCGAAATGTTTAAAAGGTAAAGATTTGGAAAGAGTCTCTTATGCAACAACTCTACTGCCACAACTGGAACCTTTTCGGGCACTGACCGCAGGAAAAAAGAGTAGTAAAAGCCAAGTTTCTTATTGATAGCAGATTTGCTGTGAATTATCCTGGCACTAGCTGTACCTCTCAACTGGAACAATAAAATTTTGGGCACTCGACAGCAGGAAAAAAAAGTAGAAAAATGGATTTCTTTGATAGCAGATTTGCTGTTGACTAATCCTGCACCTTCGCTGTACTCCACAAAATGGAAAACTATGAACTTGTGGGGCATGACTGCAGGGAAATGAGTAGATAAAAGGAATTTCTGTTTGACAGCAGATTTGTTGTGACTTATCCTGCAGATAGCTGTACCCCCAGAACTGGAATAATGAAATTTTGGGCACTCAGAATAAAAATGGGAAAGATGCAGTCAGCAATATTAAAATACCTAACTATAGTCTATGATTCCCTAGGCTTGCTCCCTCCCCCCTCCCCTCCCCCAGTGCCCTAACAAATCTAACCAGCAGCTTTTGCTGGCAAAAATCGCTGAGAAAAAGTAGTCCTGCATGCATGCAAGCAAGTAAAAACAGAGATAGCAGTGCTTCAGTAGAGAGGTGAACTGCAAAAAGGCCTCCTCCCGGAAATAGTGACAACATATAACAGGGGGCATGTGATTTCGGGAGCCAATTTAGATCCTGCACCCTTCAGTGATGTTTTTTGACCCCCCCTATGTGCCCTTTTACTGGTTTGGGTGGCCGCCAAAAGTGCAGGAAGCTACTTAAAGTGAAAGTTAAAAAGGCACAGGGCGTCAAACGCACGTCTCAATTTTGCTTGTATCCGAACCAACCGGTAAAATATTGGATCGGATCGAAATCGAGAAAACCCCTAAAGATCATTTAACTTTTCTCTAAAACCGGGTTTGATCCAAACCCCCTTTTTCATGTTACAAATCAGGGATTGTGGTATAGTAAAAATAAAACAGTATACAATGTTATATGGTTGAACAATAATTTCCATTCATTGACTAGCTTTATTGTATAATAATAACTTTTTGAAAATGACTGGTTTGCAACCCCAGGGGGTGGGAAATTTCCATGAGTTAAACTATACATATAATAACCAAAAATGAGTTGACCAAGGGGGGCCCGGTTTTTTTCTTTTTATTTTGTGCCCTTTGGGATCCCAGGGGTTAAACCTTGTGGGTTTAAAATGCTATTTACTATGTAACTAAATCATATGGCTTTGTCATTGCTGACATGTGCGCCAACCTGAAGCTAAATCTGCCACATGCACTGGAGGGGTTTCTCTGTATGTACAAGTTGGGTTTTGGGGCTAAGCTCTTAAAACACAGGCTGGCTATTATACGCTCCAGGAAAAAACATCAGGGTTTAGTACACTAGAATACACCAGGCCCTTTTTGCCCCAGTATTGCAAAAAAATTTAATTGTGTTCATTATTTGGGGGCCCCAAAACCCATTGTGTTACTTTGGCCAAAGTTTTCTGCCCCTGGGGGAATATTTTTATATTTTTGCCCACTGAAAAACCCCATTTATTGGATGAAATGCTTTTGGGCTTGTTGTATTTCTATAGTAGGGGGGCAATTTGAAGGTTATAAGAAATAGTCTGTGGGGTTGCCCTTTTCGGGGCGGGTTCTCCACCAAAAGGGGAAAAATTGGGAAATTTTGTTTAAGGGAAAAAAAGGGGTTCCCCCCCCTTCTTTTCTTTTTTCGTTCCCAGGATATTTTTGGGGCCCTTGAGTTATTTTATAAAATATATGCTATCTCAACCCTTTTATTCTACTACCCAGATGAAAAAATGTTTTTAATTCTAATTGTTGATATTTAAAACTCTTAATATGTTCCCTTTTCAAAAAAATTTAAAATTTTATTAAAATTTTTTTTTTTAAAGGGGTGGATACATTTCTGTGAAAATATTTAATTATATTCCCCTTATTTTTGCAATTATTGTTGTTTGTAATTTATATGCATATTGTACCCTTTAAATTTAATTATAATTTATTTTAAGGAATTACATTTTACATTTATCATGCGGTCCCACAGTAGATTTCTCTGCAGCCAATGCTCCTCACAAACTCTGCAGACCCAAGCAGCATTTATAGCTATACTCAGCTATGTCACATATAGTGGTAGATACCAGTTGTACACAGGCTCTGCAGACTGTATATTATCCCCATACAGTCACCATATAGTGGTAATTACCAGTGTACACAGGTTCTGTAGACTTACAAGTAATTATAGTACAGTTACATCCAGAGGCTCTCAGAAAATGTCTTCTATGACTGGAATTATCTGTCCCCTGATATCTTCTCCAGGCTACTTGTCCCTGCAGAATTTACCACACAAACATCTTAGAATTCAAATTTTTCCCAAACTCTGTATGGGTTGATAGGTGGGGAGATAATGGTGGAGGTGAGGAGATTAAGTGGTAATAGGTGGAGGTGGTGGAGGGCAATAGGTAAAGGTGATGGGACTATGGGGTAATAGATGGAGGTGGAGAGGTTATGGGTTGTTAGGTGGAGGTGGTTCTGGGGTGATAGGTAGAGGTGGTGGGGAGTTTATGGGGAAGGGGCAGTAGAGAGGAGTACAGAGCACAGTTTACAATCTACAATCTTGTTGGAGGGGGGCTGAAGGTCATCACTCTGGAAGTTGTGCAGCAGCTGTGGTCGGTATCCCTCAAAATAAAATTGTGCAGCTTGAACTCTGTATCCTGGGACCCCAGAAGATCAGTCACAGCGATGATCTTCAAGAGGTGGAAGGGATGAAATTTAATGCTGTCATGTTTTTTGTAGTGTTTCTATTTTTATACAGGTTTCCCTTTGGACTATGATGGACTCATTGGATTATATCGGACCAGCTTTGGATCCATTAAGTTAATAAAATGGTAAAGAGGGCTGATGTCAGGGAGTGTTTATTTAGATAAAATGTTTTTGTGTTGTGTCATTGTGTTTTTTACCATTTCATTCCAGTGCTAAGATGCCTCTCCATTTCAAGCACTAGGACTTGGTTTCAATCAACGGTGTTTTTTTTTTCACCCCAAGGCTGATACTTATCCTCTGTCCCTATTAATCCAGCACCCAACGCACCATCGTTAATGGGAAGCAGGGCCGCCAACAGAAAGTTCTGGGCCCCATACAGCTGAAGGGTCGGGGCCCCCCTACAAACTGTGCCCCGCCCCTAGTAAGAAAAAATGCAATTGCTGAATAATACCAGGTAGCTGATATCCAAGGAGGTAGGTAGCTAGGGAGGTAGGTAGCCAGGTAGCTGGTAGCTAGGGAGGTAGGTAGCCAGGTAGCTGGTAGTCAAGGAGGTAGGTAGCCAGGTAGCTGGTAGCCAAGGGGAGGAAAGGTAGTCAGGTAGCTAGAGAGGTAGGTAGCCCCGTATCTAGGGAGGTAGCTAGCCAGGTAGCTAGGGAGGTAGGTAGCCAGGTAACTAGGGAGGTAGGTAGCTAGGGAGGTATTCAGGTAGCTAGGGAGGTAGGTAGCCAGGTAGATAGTAGCTAGGGAAGTAGGTAGCCAGGTAGCTAGAGAGGAAAGGTAGCCAGGAAAGCTAGGGAGGTAGGTTTGCCAGGTTAAGGTAGCTAGGGAAGGTGGTAGCTAGGAGGTAGGAAAGCCAGGTAGCTAGGGAGGTGGGGTAGCTATGGGGGGGTGGGTTTAGCCCAGGAAAAGCTAGGGAGGTATGTAGCCAGGTCAATGGTAGGCTAGGGGAGGTAGTTGCCAGGGTAGCTAGGAAGGTAGGTAGCCAGGTAGCTAGGGAGGTAGGTAGCCAGGTAACTAAGGAGGTAGGTAGCCAGGTAACTTGGGAGGTAGGTTGCCAGGTAGCTAGCTACGGCGGACCTGCTGGGAAGAGTCAGGTTACCATCAGAAGTGGATCCTCTAATGTGATGGTTCGCTGCTGGATCAGCTGCAGGCTGGTATTTTTAGGTGGGAAGGGACCAATATCCATATACTTCCTCATCCTGATCTTATGAGCCTGCAGCTGCTGGTTTTACTTTGGCTGGTTATGAAAAATGAAGGGAATGTCTACATACATTGGATGCCTAGTTTTTGATTTTCGATAGATAAATAAATAAAAAATCGACATGGAGTCCCCCCATTTTTCATAACCAGCCAAAGTAAAACCAGCAGCTGAAGACTCAAACTATCAGGATGGGAATATCCATGGATATTGGATTCCTCCCATCCTAAACATAGCAGCCCTCAGTCGAGCCAGAAAGGGACCTTTAGTGGGTCACTTCTGATGGTTACCCGGATGTTGTTCCATCTCTCACAGGGGATACACTGTTTTGATATATTAGAAAAGCTGTGTCACCTGTTGCGTCTAGGAAATGTGGGTGACACACTATCTCCACAAGTGGTACACAGCTTTTCTAAGGTAAGAAAACTGTGTGCCCATCCCTAGCCCCCACCTGTGTATCCCCAAACCCACTCTAAACACTTTTCCCTTTACAACCTGCCCCACCCCCTCTGAACATCCCCTCTACCTTCAATTTTCCACTCAAACTCCTCTCCCCCATCCTCATTACTACCCCATTCTGAACCCCTATCCACATCCTCATTCTACACCCATACTCACACACATACTCACCCCCCTCCACACCCATACACACACACACTCACCCCCCTCTACACTCACACCAGATACACTTACACTCATCAACAGGCTACACATCCAGACACTCACCTTCTGACCCGACCCACACTAAACACTCACTCCCCAACCACACATCCAGACACAATCCTCCTACACCATAAACCCAGACAAACTCACCTCTCTTTCCCCACCCAAAAAAACTCACCACTACTTCTGTAGAGCCTGGATTCTTCAGAAACTGCTCTACTGGGGAGAGGGAGCAGAGCTTCATGACTCCCATGACTCCGCCCTCTTCTCCCAGCAGTACACTGAGGCCGATTGCTCTGGTAGCATACAATGTAGGATGCTCTCAGAACAACACCAGCTGCAGTCAGTGGCTTTGGGACACTGCCATGGTGCCGCTTCTCGGGCAGGGAACCTCCCACTATTTGCAGGAGTCTCAGCCACGATCTGGGGGAGTAGGCAAGTAGGGCAACAAGATAAGGTTTTGGTTAGAACAGTTGATAATGGTAATGTATGGGAGATATGGGCCCTCATTTATCAAAACTGTCTAATAGTTAACACTGTCTTTGTTTACCCATAGCAGAGTCTAGTTTTCATTTTCACAGAGCACGTTACAAAATGAAGCTGAAGTTCTGGCTGAAATGGGCAACACAGACAGTTTTTTCTGTTAGACAGTTTTGATAAAGGAGTGTCATCATGAGTTCATATCAAGTGCATTTTATAAAGCAAATATACTGATAATACCTACAGCTGCATATAAATAAAGCCAGCAGTTCTAATCTATATTATGTCATACATTGTTTTATCACCACCCACAAGCCAAGGCTCCATATGTGTATTTGCACTTAACCTCTTAAAGGAGTTCCCTGGAGAAAGTAAAAAAATAAATACATAAAATACCCATCATAATGAAGAAAATGCCTAAATACATTTAATTAGAAAAGTCTGCTCTTTTTGGTCTAGGGGATAATCATTTTAGCAGATGAACATGGCCACCGAGCTCCATCCTGTACAAAACCTGTCCTGGAATGTAGAGTACAGCAGAAGGACAGACTTTAAAATTTACTGTCGGGTTAGGTGACTGCATTACTGAGATGTGTGCTAAGTCAGCTTGAAAAGGATTGTGGTGTGAGGGAGGGTCTGCGGTTTTTAGAAAAGAGACTGTTTTAAAAAAGTGTGCAATTTTTATGTTTTTGTTATACAGGTATATATAAGTTTTTTTTGGTGTGGGTTAGTATATAAATCTATAGTTCACCTGGGAGGAAGCGTTTTTGCAAATATAGTTTTCAAAGCGCACCTACAAATGTAGCTCCACCCCTTGTTTTTTGGGAGAAAGATGCAACTTAAAAATAATATGCAATATAAAAGCTTTTATAAGTGTTTCCAAACACTGTTTTTGAAATAGTTTTTATGCTTATCTTTAGTATTCCTCTATTAATTGTATGAGGTTTTTGGGGGGGGTTTCTCAAACCCCCCTTTTTAAAAGGACCAGGGGGTTTGACCTTCCTGAAAGAGCTATTTTTGAAATCGACATGTATCCTTTATGTGAGAATAACTTTTTGATACTTTTAAATATCCATGTTTTTGAGTTTTTTTTTCTTTATGACCATTTTGGAAAAAAAAAATAAAAAAAAGACAGCATTCCAAAAAAGGTGGGGTTTATTAAACCCCACAGGCAACATTTTCTCTGAAAAAAAAGCCCTTTTTAAGCAGGTTTTTCACGTGTTTAGGTGCAAAAATTTTAGTGTGATTAAATGGGGAAAAAATTAAAATCAACCCGAAAAATTATTTACAATAATTTCATCAGTGGGGAAAATTAACAATAACAAAAAAAAAAACAGTGTTTCAATGTTAAAAAAAGGATTTTAATTGGTAAAAAAAAAAGTTTAGGCAAAAAAGTTAAAAATTTGAAAATTTATTTTAGTACATACACAACTCCACAGGGAATCGATGAACAATCCCCCGTACATAATACAAAAAGTTTTATCAATTAGATATA
>JAODAL010025622.1:0-58293 GCA_025379985.1 Phyllomedusa bahiana | reverse complement strand
CCCCCCCCCCCCTTTGGGTTTGCTGTGTTTGTGCGGTGGGGGGGTGACCCTGATTCACAGACCCCTTTTTCCCCCAAAATGAGTCTCCATCCGGGGTCCCTGTGGCCGATGTCCCCGGGGTCAGAGGCAATGTTAGGGCGCCTTTACCCTTTGTTGGGCGAGTTATTGGCCGTGGCAGCCAGGCTGCGTATGTGCTTTGCCCAGAAGGAGAAGGGAGAGCCGGCAGGGGTTGCGGTTTCCCTAGATGGCCGGGGGGAGGATGGGCAGGACCCTGGAGTACTGTGGGTGTTTTCCCCCCCCGTCCGGGTCTCGGGCAGGTGACCCCCAGGCTGCTGCGAAAGTTGGTACCCGGGCGGGAGGAGTGACAGCCGCTGCAGAGGCAGTCTGGCGGCGGTCCCGGGTGCGTCGGGCCCCTTCTCTTGCTGCCGGACCCCGAGGTTTTGGCGCGAGGCCCTGAGCTGGCGGGGACCTGTGCTGGCTGAGCCCGAGAAGGAAGGCGTCTGGGGCTGTCCGGATCCGCAACACCGCCGGGGTATCTTTGCAGGACCGTCTCCTTTACCCGGGGGATGGGGCAAATTCAGGGGTTTATTGTGATTTTCGGCCCTCTTCTGCGGGGAGCCCCGAGGGATAACGCCCACCCCGCCGACTTCCGCCCGCCCCCCCAGAAATGTGGCTTCTAAGGGGGCATTTCTCCTTCAAAATTTTTTAACAGTGGCTGAGAATCTTTTTAAAATTTTTTTTTTTTTGGGGTCATTTGCTGTGAGAATGAAATAATCATGGTCCTTTGGAACAGAAATGGGGGTTCAAAGTGGCATTTCTCCTTCACAATTTTTAACATGGCTGAGAAGTCTTTTTTTATATTTTTTGGGTAAATGGTGCTTTGAAATGAGCTTTTTACTCAGTCCTATTCTAAGAAATGTTTTTCTAATAGACTTTGTTCTCACAATGTCAAAAAGGGTCATGGTCATTTTTTTGAATTTTGGGGCATTTTGCTGTGCCCTTTTGCGCTTACTACGGGTCCTATTAAAAAAAATGTTTTTTTAAACAGACTTTTGTTCTTCAAAATTGCCCAAAGTGGCTCGGGGTCATGTTTTGAATTTTTGGAGGCATTTTGCTGTGAATGCACTATACTACGGGTCCTTTTTAAAAAAAATGTTTTTTCAAACAGACATTTGTTCTTCAAATGGTCAAGAGTGGCTCAAGGATGATGGTGCGTCAAAACAGGAATAGGTAGGGACACTGTTAAGGGGACACATATTGAAAATTGACTGTTTTTTGCAAGTCTTTAACTAGCATCAATCCCTTTTTTTTGAGACCCCCCTTTAAATACAATTAAAAAAGAAAAACAAAGACAGGGTGGGTTTCCCATCCGTTTTTAAAAATGTGTTTTCTAGAATTAAAGTATAAAAAACTTGCATGTACAAAATAGGTTAAAAAATTCCTTGAATTTAAAGGGAGGGGACAGGAAAAAAATTTACCAGAAGTAGGGTTTTTCAAGGGGGCATGGAGTTGGCGCCCCGACAAGAACAAAGCAGAGACCCTTTTTCCACTGTTGAGTAAAAAGAGAAAAAGAATGCCAAAAAAAAAGGGACCCGGGTGTAAAAGGAGCGTTAACCCCCATATTTCCAGTGAAGCTAAATTTGGGCCCCACTCATCGAAGGGAAACGCTACCCAGGTTTGACTGTGTCTGAGGGAAAGGGTGGAGTTCTCACACTTCCCCTTCCGCACTCTGCTTTTAGCACGAAGTTTTGTTTGCGTCATCAGGGGATTTTAACCCGCGGTTAAAAGAGGGCGGACGCCCGCCCGGGGTCTAAAAACCCCCCCATGAACTCCGGGTGGGGCAGTGTGGCCCAGGAAGGGATAGTCAATGTCCAGTGAAAAAAAAATGGTGGTTGAAAAATCCTTTTTTTGGCACTTTTTTTAAAAGTGGGGGTAGCAGGTTTTTGGGGTCATGTGTGGCCCAAGGACGGTAATCAAAGTCCAGTGAAAATAAAATGGTGCTTTAAAGATCCTTTTTTCCGGGACTTTTAAACTGGGGGGTTTTGCAGGTTTGGGGTTATGATGTGGGCCCCGGGGAAAAGGGATAGTCAATGTCCAGTGAAACTAAATGGTGGTTGAAAGACCCTTTTTCCCGGGACTTTTAAATTTGGGGGTTTTTTGCAGGTTTGGGGTTCATGTGGGCCCAGGACAGGTATAGTCAATGTCCAGTGAAAAAAAAGGGTGGTTGAAAGCTCCTTTTTTCCGGCACTTTTTAAATCTGGGGGTTAGCGGTTTGGGGTTGCGTGGCCCGGACGGTATAGTCAAGTCAGTAAAAACAAAAAATGGGGGTTGAAAGACTCTTTTCCGGCCTTTTTAAAATCTGGGGGTTATGCGGTTTTGGGGCTCTGGGGGCCCAAGGGACAGGTAAGTCAATGTCCAGTGAAACTAAAATGGTGGTGAAAAAAACCCCTTTTTTCCCGGGGCACTTTTTAATGGGGGGGTCATGCGGGTTTTGGGGCTCATGTTGGGCCAGGACGGGTTGTCAATGCCCAGTGAAACAAAAAGGGTGGTTGAAAGACCCTTTTTTTCCGGCATTTTTTAAATTGGGGGTCATCAGGTTTGGGGTATGCTGTGGCCCCAGGACAGTTATAGTCAAGTCCGTGAAACTAAAAGGGTGGTTGAAAGACTCCTTTTTCCGGCATTTTTTTTAATGGGGGGGTTCATGCATTTGGGGGGCTCATCTGTGGCCCAGGACAGGTATAGTAATGTCCGTGAACAAAAAAAATGGGGTTTTGAAAAATTCCTTTTCCGGCTTTTTTTAAAGGGGGGTCATGCAGGTTTGGGGCTCATGCTGGGCCGGGACAGGTATAGTCAATGTCCAGTGAAACTAAAATGGGGGTTAAAAAGACTCTTTTTCCGGACTTTTAAATTGGGGGTCATGCATTTGGGGCTCATGCTGCTTTCAGGAAGGATATTAAATGTCCATTAAAGTAAGATGATGGTTCAAATATACGCCTTCTGGCACTTTTTAATTTGTGGGTGATGCAGGTTTAGGGTCATGCTGTGGTACAAGACAGGGATAGTGAATGTTGTGTGTTTTTTTTTCTGTGACTTTTATAACCTAAGTGTGTTGCCTAAGATGTAGCACGTATCCATTTGACTGTTGTGGATGTTAATTCCAGCTTCTCCAGCCCTGTTTGGGTGTAAGAATGAAGGTGTTGTTGCTCTCCCATAGACTTTAATGGTCATCGCTCATAATCGACTGCTCACTATCGAAAAACCTTATCGATGGTGGCAGACTATCGACTATCGCCCGATGTCGATAGCCAACGTAATCGCTCAACACTATTTATAAGGCAAATGGTAAATCAATTTTGTTATATTTGGTGTACAGCTTCGGTGAGAGGTGGAGTCTAAGAAGCCCCTGGTTTTCTTACCATGCAGTGATTGACATATCAGCTCTGCTACTCCTAGCTGAGCCTGTTATAGTGAAATGACTGCTGGATGTTTGCAAACTGTAGTACACAAGGCTACAGAACTTTAACGAGTTAAATCTTGTCAGTAAGTAATGTAAATGAGGATAAAGAACAGAGCAGGGAGTGACCTCACTACTCCGACCCCTCACTCAGCCTGTAAGAGCAGAGAGAGATGGCCGCTAACTAGAGAAACATGTCTGCAGAAGAAGGAGATAAGATCTGCTCCTAACTCTGAAAAGAAGAAAAATCAAACCAGCAATGTATTTGGTAATAGTTTTTTATTTACCTTAAAGTTAATTAATGAAACGGGAATACCTCTTAATAAGTATCACTATGCCTGCCCTTTACAGCCAGCTTCAGGGCTCCCACTACTGGCTGTTGTCGGTTCTATAGCAGTGACTAACAGGTTCAGCTAGGGATAGCAGAACTAAAATGCCACAGGAAGATTGGTAACAGAAGGATTTGGACAGTAGGGCAAAAGGCTATAGAACTCTAAAGGGTTAAAGTTTGTCAGTAAGGGCTCATCCACAAAACAATCACAAAATACTTGTTGGATTCTATCGTTGAGAACCACGTCAAACAACGCAGTCTTCATTGAGTATTTTATGTGAATTTTAAGTTTTTTTCTAACTGACCCACAGTCAGAAAACGAGTCTATAATATGAGTGTTATTTATATTATAGTTAAGAGCAGCTGTTGTCTTGTACACCCTCCTCACCCGTCAATTATGTATATTCCACAGGTCTACAGGCTGATTACACAAGCGTCATTAACCTGGTCATAAAACTTGTTTTACTTAAGCTCATTAACTCATTTACTCAAGCTTTGGAGGATGTATGAAAACTGTCTTGGTCTAAGACTTTTCTTGTTGCCCATAGCAACCAATTAGGGTTCCCCTTTCATTTCTTCAGTGCACTATATGAAATGAAAGGAGAATGCTGAATGCTTGCTATAGTTAACAAGAAAAGTCTTAGACCAAGACAGTTTTCATACATGTCCCTCTTTGTTGGGACTAACAGGTTATCACCAAGGGGATCACTTTGGCAGAGGGCCTGGAGTTTCAATCAACCAGTCCTCATCTATCCATCCAATTTTGACAATCCTATCCAAATTATAATTATAATTTATCAAAAATCCGATTCGGTGACTTCGCCGAATTTTCCGACAAAATTTGTTTCGGTCCGAATTACTTAGGGACGAATCACGTTAAAAAACAGCTATGTCCAGGCTGCATAGAGCCTGCAGGGTGCTGTAGAACGTTGTGCCATGCTTAAATATGCAGAGGGAGCTTGGTTTGGTCTTCATACAATGTTGTGTTTTAGTATGACACGCACATGACTGTCGCCGCTATTAGAATCGCTTCACTATAAAATTCCCTGGGCACTTAAGAGTGCAAAAATGACCAAAAAACGGAAGGGTAAATGTAGCCTGATAAAGTCATGGCAGCGACAGTTGGAAAAAAACAAGCTGAGGGCTCAGGTGGCATCATCAGTGACAGAGTGGGGAGGTGACGGCGGCAGCCACAGCAGCATGAGGTCAGAGAGTGGCACAATGACATTCTGGAGGTGGCAAAAACAGGAGTAGGCCACAGAGTGGCACAATGACACAGTGTGGAGGGCACAGCAGCAGCCACAGCAGCAGCATGAGGTCAGAGAGTGGCACAAAGACCTACTGGAGGTGGCAAAAACAGGAATAGACCACAGAGTGGCACAATGACACAGTGTGTAGCTTATGGCAGCAGCCACAGCAGCAGCATGAGGTCAAAGAGTGGCACAATGACACAGTGTGGCTTTCACGGCACCAGCAACAGCAGCAGCAGCATGACATCATAGAGTGGCACAATGACAGAGTGTGGAGGTGGGTGGCAATACCAGTCCCCGGTAAAGATGGTGGTAGGCTGATGGAGAAACTGGCAGCAGATGTGTGGCATCAGGCGGGTGGCAGCATCAGAATAGTGGCTGAGGAAGGTAGTTTGAAACCAGACTCATTCTCACAGTTTGGGTGAGGCGTCATGGCTGATGTAGTCTGACGCCTAAGGCATTGGTGTGTGGAAATCCTGGCCGATCCATGCCTGATTCATCTTGACAAAGGTAAATCGTTCCACATTCCCGTGGACAAGCGGGTTCTCCTTGGGGTATCGATGGCCCTCGCCGCACTGAACACCCGCTTAAATGCACACTACTGGTCGGCAGGACAGCTTCTCCACTGCAAACTCGGCAAGTTGCGGCCACACATCCAGTTTGGCTGCTCAGTAGTCCAGCGGATCTTCTAACTGGGGTGGCAGAGTGCTGTCCATGTAGGCCACCACCTGTTGGTTCAGGGTCTGCTCCAGGTCCTGCTGCTGCTGCTGCTGGCGACTGCCCCCTCACTAGGCGGGTGAAGGGAAGCTGCTCATCAGTGACTCCAGACTGACGTTGCTGCTGATGGAGCTGGTACTGCGCCTACCCCCCCACACCTTTCCCCGGCAGCCGCGGCAATAGTATGCGAATGCTGAAGAACCCCCCGTTCAGACCTGTCAGAGGAGGGACGATGCCGCACATAGGCAGCGACCAACTGACTATGGAGGATTTCCCTAATTATTTGAGTTTGTCCTCCCTCTCAGCAGCGGGGAAAAAGGCCCCCATTTTGGACCATAGCGAGGGTTTCCAATAGGGTGGAGAGCCAGAAGTCATCCCTCTGCCGGATGCTGACTATTCACTGTCACTAGCCAGGCAAATCAGCATGCTGCGGGTCATCTGCACAATGACTCCGAGGGGCTCCCTTCCTCCAATCTCCACTGTATACTGCCACGGTGCTTGCGGGTCATCTGCCTCGTCTTCCTCATCTCCATCTACCTCCTCCAGCTGATCCTGCTCCTCCTCTCTTTTTCACCTGGGTAGAAAATCCACTCATTTCACCAGACAATTTTTCTGCTCGAATGTCCCCCCCTTTCCTCCTCCATTTCAGTCCCCACCGGACTCATGTGGCCGTGAGATTAGTCCCCACGTCTCCAGTCCCCTCCCAAGACAGATTTTCCAGCACTATTCCAGGATATGAAGCAGTGGAATGATGTTATTCATCCCGTAGTCCTGGTGACTGACATATAACGTCACCTCCTCGAATGGCCTCAACAAACGGCAGGTGTCATGCTTGAGCTGCCACTGGCTGACATCAAAGTTACACAGGGAGTACTCCTGTCCCCCTGGATCATCAAAAATCGTTAAGGGCCCTTTTCCCTCTGTTCTTACATCGGCCCAAACATGTGCATGCTGGAATTCTAACGGGTGGAAACATCGCATATCAGAGTGTGTTGGGGGGAGGCCGTTCTGCCGCTGCAATTCAAGGAGGGGTGTCCTGGCTTTGTAGGAAATGGATTGAAGTGCATGCACATTTCCTAGCCATTTTCAGAATCTTCAAAAGATCGTTGGAAGTATTCAGGAACCTGTTCACAACCAGATGGACCCCATGCGCCATGCAGGGCGCATGGACCATCCCTCCTCGGTGCAGTGCGGACACCATGTTACTCCCATTGTCCGTCACCATGGTTCCAATTTGCCGTTGGCGCGGCGAAAGCCACACATCGATTTCTTGCTGCATGATGCGGAGCAGTTCTTCCCCTGTGTGACTTCGTTCGCCGAGGCAAGCCAGGTGTAGAACTGCGTGACACCGCTGTGCCCTACAAAATTGGTATGATGGAGCATTACTTTGGAAGCTGAGATGATGGTGGTGGTGGAGGAGGAGGAGGCGGACATTGGCGCAGGAGCCGTAGTTGACAACGTGGAGGAGAAAGCGCCGTCCTCCTGTCCAAGTTGTTGGTGTGCCTGGGCAGAAGCAAAATTCCCCTAGGGGGCCGTAAAGGACATGTACTGGCCCTGACCGTAGTTACAGCTCCAGACTTCCGCACTGCCTTTAAACCTTGGAACAAACCAATAAGCTCAAGGGAAATTTGGCCACCTTCTGTTCTACATATTTATGAAGTACTGGTACTGCCTTTTAGAAAAGAAATTACGGTTTGGAACTCTCCATCTCGGCTCTCAAAAACCATTTATTTCTCTGAAGGGTGCAGAGTCCACCATTTGGAAAGGGAGGGACTGCAGTAAAAAAACAACTTGGACGGGAGCACGGTCAGCTTCTGCACCTTAGGATGGTTGGACGCATACTGTTGTCTCTTTGCAATCGCCTCGCTGAATGAATGCTGGCGCCATGAGTAGCGAGGAAGAAGCATCTGGACCGGGAGATGATGGAAAAGAGAAACAGTTTTCCCTTCTGCAGAGGTGGTGGAGCCTTGACTGGCTGCAATGGCATGTGTGCCACTGGGCGCTGCTGCTGCTGTTGCTGCGGCGGCAGGAGGACCACCACATCTGGGGCCACTTTTTCTCCCCAGGCCACAGGATGGTGACGCTGCATGTGTTGACGGGAGGGCCATGGTGCCAACGTTAGCTCCCTGGCCACGCTTCACTTTCTGCCTACAGATTTTTACCCATATACCCCCTATTTGGCTCCTCCGGTGTCTTAGCAAAGAACTGCCACACCCGCCGAGTGTCTATTTTACCGCCAACTCTCCGCACGGAGCGTCTACTGACGCTGCTGCCTCGCTGAGCCCCTGTGCCGCTTCTTTCTTGGACCTGCGAGGCGCGGGTTCTGCCCTGTGGCCGCGTGGCTCCCGGCCTCACACTGCTGCTCCCCTGATGACTCACGGCCACACAACCCACTTGCTGGCTGCGCCGCTGCCTGACGCACAAGCTGACGCCCTCTTCTCCTGAAGATGATGAAGCCCTTGCTTCACCCAGCTCCCAAGTGGGGGTCGGCTACATCATCATCGATTTGTTTTTTCATACGTCACGCTGTCCCCCATTGCCAGTCCCTTTGGGATGCAGAGGCTGACCCCTCACAACATGACCTCCCATGCCTCTCTCCACTTCCATACTTCGCCGCCTACTGCAAAAGCAGGGGAAAAATTGGCCCCATTCTTCGCTGCCAAGTAAACTGCTGACTGCCCTCCTCAAATCGTTCATCCTCGCAATATAGTGGGCTGAGCCCATACCACATAGTAGATCTCTGGCTGAGGGAACCGGATGGGACAGAGGCGGGTTTTAGGGCAGGTGAGGGCCCCCTGACCCACTCCCGTCCATGCCAACTAAAGGTTGTGTCTGACGTTCCCACCGACTCTTGGCTGGGGTTGTCAGATGTCTCTTAGAAAGGGAAATGGAAAGACCTAGTCAACCAATCAAGAACCATTGGGTTGCTGAACAACACACGGCCGCAAGATGACAGCAGCAGTTGTGGCCTCACCGAGTGACCCCCTGCTGCGACGTCCCCTTGCTGTGCTACGACCGGGGGCCCGCTCCAGGAATGTTTGTGCCACTGCCACTCGCAGGTGAAGAGCCTGCCACCTCTCTGTCTGACATATTGTTTGTTCAAAAATGTAAAGACACTGTTTGATGAAGATATCTGCATATGATAAATACACACCCTGTATTTGACTCCAAGTGAACCCAGTAACAAGCTTGGTAACCCTTGGATATAAATTTCGCTCCACAAATGGCCAGAAAAATTGACTTGTATGTGCTGTTAAAAACACTGTGGATTTTACTGAAAATAAAAGCACAAACAGGCTTAATTAACCTTCGGTTTTTGAATTATGCTACAGGAAAAATTTCTTTTTTTTGGCGGTGAAAAGAACGTTTCTTTTAGTGACCACAACAGCAGAACAATGCTTAATTAACCCCTGGATTTAAAATGCGCAAAAGGATTGAGCAACTAAAAATTACCAGCTTTGTAGCGTGTTAAAATGGTGTGTATTTTACGGTACACAACAACAGAAAAACTTGTAATTAATTAACCTTCGTTTATGAATTATGCTACAGGTAAAATTTATTTTTGGGCGTTGAAAAAGATGTTTCTTTTAGTGACCACCCAAAGGCAGAACAACCGCTTAATTAACCCCTGGATGTAAATTTTCGCAAAGAATTGAGCAACCAAAAATTACCAGCTTTGTAGCGTGTTAAAAAAGGCGTGGTATTTTACGGTACACAACAACAAAAAAAAATTGTAATTAACCTTCGGTTATGAATTATGCACAAAGGGAAAATGTCTTTTTTGGCGGTGAAAAAGAACGTTCTTTTTGTGACCACAAACGGCAGAACAACGCTTGATTAACACCTGGATGTTTAAAATTTCACAAAAGAATTGAGCAACCAAAAATTTCCAGCTTTGTAGCGTGTTAAAATGGCATGTATTTTACGGTACCCCAACAAAAAACTTTTGATTAATTAACCTTCGTATGAATTATGCTACAGGTAAAATGTCTTTTTTGGCGGTTTAAAAAGAACGTTTCTTTAGTGACCCCCAACGGAGAACAACGCTTAATTAACACCTGGATGTAAATTGCGCAAAAGAATTGAGCAGCCAAAAATTACCAACTTTGTAGTGTGTTAAAATGGCATGTATTTTACGGTACACAACAACAGAAAAACTTGTGATTAATTAACCTTTGTTATGAATTATGCTACAAAAGGGAAAAAGGTCTTTTTTGGCGGTGAAAAAGAACGTTTCTTTTAGTGACCACAACGGCAGAACAACGCTTAATTAACCCCTGGATGTAAATTGCACAAAAGAATTGCGCAACCAAAAATTACCAGCTTTGTAGCGTGTTAAAATGGCGTGTATTTTACGGTACACAACAAAAAAAAAATTGTAATTAACCTTCGGTTATGAATTATGCTACAGGAAAAATGTCTTTTTTGGCGGAGAAAAAAAACGTTTCTTTAGTGACCACAACAAACAGAACAACGCTTAATTAACCCCTGGATGTAATTGCGCAAAAGAAATGAGCAACCAAAAAAAGAAGTGGGATTTGGATTTTAAAAACGCTGTTTCTTTAAATGAATACAACAGGAACAGGCTTAGATAACCCTTGGATATTCAATGTGCTGTGAGCAGATAGCATTAAATGTATTGCACTGCAGTGGACCACACGGACTTCAGTTCCAATACCCCTAAAAATCAGAATTAGAACGTAAAAGAAGCAGTCTCTGAGACAAGCTGTGACACCCCCCAAAAATCGCTGTATAAAAATGAGTTCTTTAGTAAAGATATCATAACAGCCGCGGGAGCACCTTCCCCACTCAGTACAGTGAGAGCGTATGAGCTCCCACGTTGCGCCCGGACTTATATAGGCGGTGACGTCACAGAATCCCGCCGGTCTCTGATTGGCTTCATCTCTGCACCCTGTCATGTAGGCTATGCCCTTCTTCCTCCCAAGTTCTTTGCCCCATGTAACGCCATGTGCTCGCAGCCATTTTATCAATCAAAAGCACACTTCGTCATGCGAAGTACCCCAAACTTCGACTTTGTTCAGAACCGAGTTTTCCTGAAATTCTAAACGAATTCCACTTCGTTAGAATCAATTCGCCCATCTCTAATTATAATGGGTCAATTATGGGACACATATTAGATATGAATTGCAATTCCTCTTTATAATATAATCGGCCAGTCAGAGACCACAAATTACCCTAATGAGATAATGGGTGGCTCTGAAACCTGATCTGATTGTGCAGGTTATAAAATATTTTTCCAACTGGGAAACTGCATTCACAGTCTGTCAGCTGAACTGAGATCCATTTTTCCTTCCTTGCTCTCAGAAACTGAGAAGACTATCTACTCTAAGTGTTAGATACTTTTTAAGACCTTCTCCATTTTTATTTTATTCCTGTACTTGCATGTTTGTATGTCACTTTATTGTACCTTTCTTTCTGACTTTATTAACACTGTATCTTTTTTTTCATTAAATTTTAAAAACTTTAATTTTTTTAGTCCTTGACTTGAGTCACAGCCTTAACAAACCATGTAGTCCATAATGGGTTTGTGGGTATCACAGTCCTTCCCTCAGATTTATTTTCTTTTGATTATAAAGGAAAGTGGTCGCAGCAGATCTTTTGGGGTGCCTGGACTGTGTTGGTGAAAACAGTCACTTGTCAGCTCACTGATATATGAGATTAATAGTCCCCTTGTTTAACCTTGCAGAGCAGGAGACTCCCCGCTTCAGCCGGGAAGCCAGGAAACAGGAAAAAACCATATACTCCAGCTTGCTTAGAAGTACTTTTAAGGATGACCGCAGCTTATGCTTTTAAAAAAAATTTTTTTTTTAATTTTCCATTAAAAATGTGATAATACAGGGTAGGAGAGTTGTAATACAGCCCGTGCTACAGATTGCACACGCTTTTTTCGCTAATAATAGCTTAATCTTTGCCCAGGTTCACGCACAAGCCCAAACCCCCTTTAAAGGCGTAGCCCCCGCAGAGTTAACCATTGGTTACCATACGTATCAATTTTTTTTACAATATATGCATTCAAAATATGTTTAAAAACAAAAAAAGAAAAGAGAAAAAGCACTTATATTGTATAGAGTCATGACGACATTTAGGCCCCTGGTTTCGATACCTAATCAAATTTCCATTTTCCCTCTCGGCTAATAACTTATTTTTTAATTTGCCACCTCAAGGATTATTTTTACTTTTTAAATACCTATCACTTTCATTTGGGTTTCGTGCCCATGTTTTTCTAGAAAGGTTTAGCTACAGAGACTCCAAATTTTCCACTCATGCTTAGGGGATTCAGAAAATGTCGTCTATGCGGTTTTTTTAAATGAAAATTTTTGTCAGCCAATTTTTGTAAGTTGCATTTTATGCATATAATCGATATAAACAATTTTGTGTTGAAAATTTATATAGTTACAATTTTATTTGTTTTTGTAACAGAAATACAAAAGGGTTTAGTATTTGCATATATTTGCAACATAACAAAAAAATTTGACCACACCCTTTATTACCCTTGGACAGAAAGCCCAATTTTTTCTTTTTTTTTTTTGGTCAAAAAAAAAATTGGAGAAAAGAAAGGGTCCAATATAGGAACTCGTTTGGAACAAAATTTTACCATCTCGATATATAGACAAAAATTTTTGGTGCCTATGGAGAATGGGTAACGTTTTTTTATTATTAACGATTTTATTTATTGGGGGGAAAAAATGCGAGAGAAATAGTTTTGCACATTTTTTTTTGTGTTGTAGTTTTTGTTTATTTTTTTTTGAATTAAAAAATTGCTCAGTGTATTTTTTCTACTTTTTTTTTTGCTAGTCGAGTATCTCAGTGCTATATCCTTTTCTTTCAATCTTTAAATGACTTGTTTTTCTTTATTTGGAATTCTGCTGCAGTGTAGTATTTCTTTTTTTTTAAGTATTTTCCCCACTGGGATGTTATTAAGACATGTGGTGGGAGACATGAATACCAACAGCATAGAATTCAAGCTTTGGTTTTCGATAGGGTTACAGTAACAGTTTGATGAGTAGAAAAATTTTGAGCGTTATATCAGGGAATCAATTTCTTTCGAATTGAATTTTTTTTAAAAAAGCAAGTTTTTTAAAATTCTTGTTAATAAATGAACAAAAATTTTTGATTCTTTACGGACCCCCCATATCAGGAGGGGGTCTCAAAAAACGCCCCCAAACCCCCTGAATGGGAAGAAAAAGGATTATCATCATGAAAAAAGTATTGCCTTTTTTGCTGCCCCCAGCTGAAGCTGACGGGATCCCCCCGTGCTTTTCAACCGTTTAAACAAGGTACATTAATCCATATATCAGTGAGCTGACAATGACGTTTTCACATGCCCTTGAATTCTTTTCAACTTCGTTGTCTGCTCCTGTGCATAAATCTTTTTTGCCTATGACTTTATGGTAAAACCTTTTAATTAAGTACCGCATAACAAATACTGTTTACATGGAAAACGATCCGTAATGATCGCCGCAGTGGGGCTAATTTATTTGGAACGGAGGGGTTGTAAAATGCAGACAAAATACTGAAGCAAAAGGCCATTCGCAAGCTGGGGAAATTTAAAAAATAAAGAGAACGTATATGGTGGGACAAAACCACCCTATCCCATAAAGTTTTCTAAACAAAAAAATACCACGAGACTAAAACTGCACAAAAATGTAACCTACAAAATACAGAGGACTTTACCTTAAAATGGAATAACATTTTTCAAAAGACCTCAAATTAATGGAATCATAAACCAATATGAGCAAGAAAAATTTTAAATTACATCAAACAAGAAAACCTTTTCCTAAAACATCTTCAAGAAATTCGAAGACAACCTTAAAAACAAAATTATGGTGAAAAAATGTCCCTAATAATAAAAAGGTAAAAACAGCAAGAAATGGATATAAAAAAAGCCCCAAAATTTTATAGGACCTTAGATTACGAAACTGGGAATATCTAACTGAAAAATGAATTTAGAAACACAACCTATACTAAAAAAACAAAACCCAATAAGATAGTCTGGAAAAAAGGCATATCAGCTTTTCCGACATTGACACGTCTTTTTACCCTTTCCCAAATTCGACACTAGAAAAAATTTGGTGCAAAATGCCCAAAAAAACGCCAGCGCAAAACCGCAGACAAATAAAAGAAAAAACGCAACTGATGTAACTATACCCAACAAAAATGACATCTAATAGGCAACCTTTTTTACGGAACAGTTGCCTCAAACACAAGAAGACTGGAGCGCAAACATAGTAAGATCTACTATACATTCAGGAGAGATTGCGCCCACCAACGAACAAAGATTGTCCCCGGTTTGAATCTCTCAGCTACCATTCTATCTGAACACTGAAGCAAAAATCTCACTCCTAGTAAAAGGTCTAGCTTCGTTCCATCGAATACATTTGAAAATTTACAAAACTCTCCTTGATGTAAATAAGTTCATAATAAATCTTCAAAGTTAAAAACCACATTCTGTCTCAAAAAGAAAAAAATAAAAACAACAGTCAAGAGAATCTGCGAACTACTATGGACACTACTTACCAAACTTTTGAAGAAATTTAAGCCATTACTACACAACAGGACATAACACTCAGAATCAGGATAGACATTGTGGACATACAAGACAAAGCATTTTCATGTTCCTAATCCATCTTTTTACCCACTTAAGTCAAGACCAATGGTTTTTGTGATATCCTATCAGGAATCAGTAGAACATGACCCAAACTACCCTACTCAACAACAAAATCGACAAGAAAAGTAAAAATTTCATTAATATTCTTACATAACTAAAGAAAGGAAAGCTCTACATTTGTTACAAAAAAAAAAACAAATTACTAATTAGAAAGCTGATAAGGGTGGGGCCATCACTAAACTGACTCTGGATTATATAAAACATTAACTCTATTAATGTCAATAGAACAAACCACCTATCCGTGTTCTTGATAAGGACCCCACGATCGGAATTTCAAAATAGCCATTAAAAAAGTATTGTAGCCTGTGGAGTCAACGTGGGAACTATCACAAGCAAAATTGGGCCTGAGAGCCTCTATGATGATTTTCCCCATCATATCCCATTGTGTATACTGTACCAAAAATACATAAAAATTTGTTCCCACCATTCCCCTCGACCTATTTGTAGCAGGAATAGGTCTTTAAACTGAACATTAGGACTTGGGTGGACTCGTATCTCCAACCATCTTGATCCCCAATAGTACCCGGCATATCTAAAAGATCGACTGCCCATAACCATCAGTATCCTCAGAAAATCAAATCTGTAATCCTTGCTCTGTATGGTTTATCTTGTGACGTTGAAAGTCTTTACTTCCCGTTCGATGATTCATGACACTTCTTACAAAGCCCTCAAAAATTTTTCTGATCGCTATAGTCATTATACCGACCCATAAAAGAATTTTTGATTAATTGCCACACAATTTCCCTTTACCGCACAATTATTTCATGTTTGATAATATTTTTTATTGTACAGACAACAGCGTGCCTCTATGGGCGAAATTATCGCCCTCCTCACTAATATCTCTAGTATGTCATCTGGAAAGCCAATACTTATTCACTGATGATAATCCTTTTTCTTCCACCGATCAGGTGGTATGGCGTTTCTTGACGACCTCCTCCTGATATGGGGAAGTCCGTACAAGATATCAATAATTTTGTTCACTACATTAACAAAATCTAATGAACTTCGCATTTTACACAATAAATTCACTTCGCCAAAAAAAAGTAATTGACTTCCTAGATATAACGCTCACAATTTCTACTCAACAAACTGTTACAGTAGTACCCTATCTAACCTAATCCAGCATTGAATTCCTATGCTGTTGGCTACATCATGTCCATCCACCACATGTCATTAATAACATACCAGTAGGGGTAATACATTAGAAATTTAAAAGAATACTCACTACTGCGGCAAATTCCTAAAATCCAAGAAAAACAAAGTTCACGTTACATTGGAAAGAACAGGAAATAGCACTGAGATACTCGACAATGCCCAAAAAATAAAGTAGAAAAATATCACGTGAGCAATTATTTTAATTCAAAGAAAAGTAAAAAAAACTACAAACACAAAACAAAATGTGCAAAACTACTTTCTCTACAGCATATTACCGCAATATAATATAAATCGTTAATATATCAAAAAACAACTTACCTAAACCCATTCCTCCATAGGCACAAAATCTGTCTACTATACTGAGATGGTAATAAATTTTGTATCCAAACGAGGTCCTACTATTGGATCCATCTTTTCTCCAAGTCTTTTTTCTTTCTGACCCAAAACAAAAAAGAAAAATAATAGGCTTTCTGTCCAAGGTAATCATAGGTGTTGGTCACAATATTTGTATATGTTGCAAATATATATGCAAACTACTGAACCTTTGTATCCTTCTGTTACAAAGAAACAATATCAAATTTCGTAACTATATCAATTGCAACACAACAAAAATGTTGTATATAGATTATATGCATAAAATGCAATTACAATACATTGGCTGACAAATTCTCATTAAAAATCCGCACAGACGACATATTTCTGAAATCCCATAAGCATGAGTGGAAATCTGTTATGTCATCTGTAGCCTAAACATTTCCATAGAAAAACAAGGCAGCGACACTACCCACATGAAATGATCAGGTATTGAAAAATGTAACACAATCCATTAGAGGTGCGAATTAAAAATATCAAGTTATTAAGCCATAGAGGCCAAAATGGATATTTGTATTAGGTACTCGACAACGACGGGCCTAAATGTACGTCATTGATCAGCTATATCAATACTAAGTGCATCGTTCCTCTTTTCTTTTTTTAGTTTTTTAATCATATTTGAATGCATATTTTGTAAAAAACATATTGATACGTACTGGTAATCCAATGGATTAACTCTCGGGCGGGACTACGCCTTTAAAGGGGTTGGTCTTGTGCAGTGAACCATGGGCACAATGATTAAGACTATGTAATCGTCGAAACGCGTCATGCAATCTGTAGCACTGGTGCTGTATATACAACTCTACCTACCCTGATATTACACATTTTTAATGGAATAATTAATAAAAAAATTTATTTAAAAAGCATAAGCTGCGGATCATCTGCTTAATGCTCACTTCTAAGCAAGCTGCAGTATATCATTTTATGCCTGTTTCCTGGACAGTGTGGAGTGTGATTTATGCTCAATTTTCCACTTGCGTGAAAGGTGACTGCAAATAAGATTGAGTGGAAATAAAGCAACTCCATGCCCTCGTTATCTCCTGCCTAGACTACTGCAACAACCTTTCTCTGTGGCCCGCCCCCCCCCCCCCCCCCCCTCCCCAGCTAGCCCCCTCACCCCCTCCAATCCATCCTAAACTCTGCTACCCACTGATTCACCTCTCTCCCGCTACTCCCTGCATCTCCCCTCTGCAATCCCTTCACTGGCTTCCCTTGCCCAGCGAATCCAGTTCAAGTTAGGCAACCTTGAACCTACAAGGCTTCCATAACCAATTTTTCCCCTCCATACATCTCTACACTAATCTCCAGATATCTCCCCTCCACGCAACCCCCCGCTCCTCACCAGGACCCTTTCTTCTCATGCTTCTCCTCTCCCTTTATCAGCTCCTTCACACAACCGTCTCCAAGACTTCTCCCCTTGCTTCAATCCACACTCTGTAACTCACTTGCCGCCCCAAGTACCTCAGAGACTCTCCCCCACTCTCATCCACTTAAAAGGCAACCTGAAAACCACCACCCTTCTTCAGGAAAGCTATAACCAACAATAACCCTGCTGTCACTACACTATCCCATTATCCATGTCCCTGCCCCTCACCTTCTGTCCTCTTCCCACCCCTTCCTCGTAGACTGTAAGCCCTCACGGGCAGGGACCTCTCTCCTTCGGTTACCAGTTGTTATTAGTAATGTGTCCACCTTTGGTAACTTGTTTGACCTATGTTATGTATGAAACCTGAATGTACAGCGCTCTGGAACCAAGGGCGCTCAAAAATCAATAATAATAATAATAATTATAAGTGTGTACAGAACAGAGTTCAATTTATTTCTACGGGGTTTTGGATGTGGATCCGACATAGAAATGTTTTGGACGCATTTTTTGATGTGAAATATGGTGCAAGATTGAACATGTTCTCAGTTTGTTTGTTTTTTTAAAGGGCAGTTGTGAAATCCGGCCTCAGAAAATCCTAGTTGTGTGGACTAGAACTCAGATTTTCAATTGAGGTCTACAGGGATGGTTTTACAGTCAGTTTTTCATGGTTTTTAAAATCCAAATCCGCATGGCTTTCCCAATGGAAATGATTGTCATGTGGATGGACTCTATGAAAGATAAACATGCTCCTCTAGAGCCTGTAAGAGCACAGAGAGGTGGTTGGTAACTAGTAAAGCTTCTTTACACAAGCAGGAGATAAAAACTGCTCTATCTCTAGAGGGAAGCTGTGGAAAAGAAAAAAAGGAGAAAAAGGGGCGCACAATAGTGAAATATGTTAAAACAATATAAGGGGTGGGAGTAGAAAATTCACTCACCGATAGGGTTGTGGATATCATTATAAGGAGCACAACAGCTCATAGCAACTACAGGGCTTTGGCACCGTAGTCCCTTTAAACACGGCAGCCACGGTACCTTCAAGCGGAGTTTCCTCTTGAAACGATACAAAAATAGACAAAATGGCGGATCCCGGCGCATAGAGGAATCAAGGACGCCAGAGGTTTTGGCGAAGGAAAACTGTTTATCCTTCGCTTGATTAAAACAACCTTAAAAACCTTTATTTAGTTTTCCTTCGCCAAAATCTCTGGCGTCCTTGATTCCACGTGTGCCAGGATCCGCCATTTTGTCTAGAGGGAAGCTAGAAAAGCCATTTATTTGGCAATAGCCTTTCTTTACCTTTGCCTACATGTTTAAAGCTAATCAATGAAATAAGAATACTCCTTTAATCCATGCAAGGAGGTTGGACTTTGCTGTAGGGTACTTCCAGGTCGCTACACTCAGCACAGTCTCCAGGAGCAACAGCTGACTTATAAGTATGCAGTACAGAAAGTTCATGTAATAGTTCATGGGTCATGGTGGCAGAGTTTAGTAGGTTCAATGATTAGACAATAGGCCAGGTAGCAAACGAGGAGAATAGCAGGGGCATAACTACCGGGGTAGCAGACGTAGCATTTGCCATGGAGCCTGGGCCCATAAGGGGCCCAGGGCAGCTGCTACCATGTGTGTTACCCCGGTAAGCCACTCCTGGGCCCGCCGGCAGTGAAAATAACAATTCACTGCGGCGGGCGCGGAGCTGAGGGGCCCGGCGCATCCCGCCTCTGAACGCCCAGACCCTCTGGCCCAAACATTCAGAGGCAGCACTCCACTCTGCTACTTCCCCTGCCAGCTCTCACTGATCACGTGGGTGTCGCGGTGACATCACATCACCGCACTGCTCGCACTGAGCACAGAGGCTGGATCGCGGCACATCGAGCGTGGAGTGAGGCAAGTAAGCTATTTATTATTTTTCCTGCCCTGACGGCCTGTATAGCCCACCAGCCTGCCTATATACCCCCTAAGCCTGCCTATACAGACCCCCTAAGCCTGCCTATATAGACCCCCTAAGCCTGCTTATATAACCCCTAAGCCTGCCTATATACCCCCCTAAGCCTGCCTATAAAGAACCCCTAAGCCGGCTTATATAACCCCTAAGCCTGCCTATATATCCCCCTAAGCCCGCCTATATAACCCTCTTAGCCTGCCTATATAGACCCCCTAAGCCTGCTATAGACCCTAAGCCTGTCTTTTTAAACCCCCCTAAGCCTATACATAAATACCCACCCGTAAGTTCTGCCTATATAGACCCCCCCTAAGCCTGCCTGTATACCCCCTACAGCCTGACTGTATATATACCCCCTAAGAGCCTTGCCTATATACCCTCTAATCCTGCCTAAATAGACCCCCAAGCCCTGCCTGTATACCCCCCAATCTACCTAATACCCCCTAAACCCTCCTATATACCCCCCTAACTCCCTCCTCCCAAGTATAAACCCCCTAAGCCTGCCTATGTAGACCTCCTAACCTGTCCTGAAATATACCCCCCTAAGCCTAACCTATATACCCCCAAGCCTGGCCTAAATACCCCTCATAACACCTGCCTATATAGACCTCCTATGCCTGCCTATATAGACCCCCTAAGCCTGCCTATATAGCCTCCCCATAAAGCCTTCCTATATAGCCCCTATAACCCCCTAAAGCTTGCCTGCCTGTATAGCCTCCCTGAAGCCTGCCTGTCTACTTATATGAAGTCCCTATAGCTACCTAAGCCTGCCTACCTTACCTATATGGGCCCTGTAGCCCACCTAACCCCTGTCTACCTGTATGGCTCCCATAGCCTACCTAAACCTGCCTGTCTACCTAATCTAGTCCCACTATACTACCTAAACCCTACATGCCACACTAAAAACCTGCCTGCCTATTTCGGCCCCCTAATAGCCTATATACTCTACCTGTCTACCCTAAGTGAGAGCCCCACCTTCTAGCCTAGCTACCTGTGGTCACCTACTGCATACTACCTACCTGGGGCCTAATAAATACTGCCCTCCCTAGTGCCAATCGACCTACCTGTACGCCTACCTTACCTGAGATCTGCAAACTACTGCCTACCTCAAGAAACTCCCCGGGGGTCTTTTTACGCCTACCACCTGGGGCCTCCCAAACCCCTATGAAAGGGGGGTCTCCCTTTTATATTTTCGTAGGGTAAAGGCTATACAAAAACACACCCCCGGGGGGGGGAATTTTCTTTCCCCCCCTAGGAATGGTCCAAAATTTCCCCCCCCCTGGAAGTTTGTACAAGGTGGGGGGCGGGGAGGAAGGGGTGCAAAAAAGTGAGGATTCAAAGATATTTGTCCCCAAACCAGGGATGAGTGGGGGCCGGGAAAAAAGTGTCTGACTTTTGGCCCAATCAAAAAAAAGGGGAAGTCAATGACTCAGAGAGAAACATCACCTGTGAGTCACAGCTGTAACTGAAATGTAATCACTTACATGTCGCAATCTGTTTTAAAAACCTACCTACCACTATAAAAGGGTCACTATAGGGGGTAATATACAGTTTGAAGGGGATATTCTACACTGGTGCTACCACTAACGGTGTGGGAAAATTAAACTTTTTCATTAATATGTAGGGGTTTATTTTTCACTAGTGGTGGGAATTTTGGCCTGTTTTTGGTGTTAAACAGGGTTTTATGATACGTTTTTTAGGTAAGTTGGTCTGATTAGTGGGTGTATTTGGGAGCAGTGTGATGTGATATCTATGGGAGTAAGACTCCTGTATTTTGTAGTAACTCATACTTAAAGAGGGCCAGTAAAAATTGTGGTCGGGGAGCGGGGCGCCCCATCCAAAAGTTTGCTATGGGGCCCTGGCTTCTCTGGTTACACCCCTGGAGAATAGTCTTCAGGCAAGCTGGGTCAGAACCAAGAAATTACTGTATATACCATTACTATGTACTAACATATAGGAACCTATAGCTCAGGCAACAAGGGAATGAGAGGTGTCCCTGTAAATAATTCCTAATGAACAAGCATAGGTGGGGAAAGAAAGCAGTAGCACATGCTAGCCCTTTAAATCTGCAAGGACCACCATGCACACCAAGAAAGCAGAGAAAAATGGAAGCAATTGTGGGGTACCCAGCAGAAAGAGTAGACAGCATAGGAACACGGCCACAAAGAGCAGCAAACAGGAAGACAGATCTTTCAGAATCCGCAGCAGAGTCAGATTCTGATGCTCTTGATCTGCTAGACCTAGAATAGTGCATGGATTAAATACCCAGATCTCCTGTAATATTCTTTAGGCCACAATCCCATTAGTTAGGACTAAATCAGAAGGGTGCTTAGGTAGCAAACACATTTGGTCCCTACCACATTTGAAGACACCAATGGTATATATGACACATGCAAAGGGGGTGATCTTGTCACAAATTTTTCATTGTAGCCCAGAAGATTAACGTTAAATCTACGGGTTAAATTGACGTACTCACCCCTAATCTATGCAAAGTTGTATGGCTTTAGCTGTAGGATATTCTCATGGCACAGCTCTTATAATAGTCTTGTAACGGTGCACGCCACGACCCCTGTCCTGGACCGCGGTAGGGCTCGTTCATCAGTTGCTGCGTCGTTACCCACCGCTGCTTCTGTGTGATATTCACTTGTCCCGGCTTCTGTCCCTGCTGCGGCATCTGCCAGCAGCTCATACTGACCAGTCCACGCTCCTGCTCGCACCCATCCTTTGTGGCTGACTTCTAGGGCGACCGTGTCAGTCTTCTGCTATTTAAGGGGACATTGTCCCAATTACCTACCTCTTGACCTTTAGGAACTTCCTGCCATTGCTCCAGGGTTACTTTGTTGTGGTCTACATACATAAAGCTTGACCTCTGGCTGCTGGTTACCTGCTGCTATACCTGTGCTTACCTGTGTTAATCCTGTGCTTCCTAAAGCGTTACACTTGCTGTTTCCTGCCACTGCACCAGTCCGTTATATCTGTCGCTGCACCGAGTCTGTAACCTGCCTGGGACTGCGTCATCTGTCTACGGAAACAGAGTCATGGCAAACAAACCAGGATGCCTAAATTATATGGTTTAAATGGGTTGTCCAGCAGCAAAAAAACAATATTTTAAAATGGGACCAGACTAGGTAAAAAAACAAAAAAACAGTTAGACCTACCTGCCTCTCCATTCAATGAATGGAGTGAATGAGAGCAATCCTTTTTTGCGTATCAGGCCAAAAACCTGGAAGAAAAGAAGAGCAGATAACAAGAGAGCTCCAAATTAGGTGCAGGGGACAGGTAGGTAAATGTAACTTTTTATATTTTAACCATCTTGACCCCATTTCAGATTTTTTTTTCCATTGGACAACCCCAACAAAATAATCCACCAACAATGACATCATCACGCTGTATTAGTTATCATAGTAAGAAGCATCACGTATTCCTAGTGTAGAGAGCATTGATTGATTAACATTCTACCAAATAACAAAATGAATGTGTAGCCAAAAGAATGTTCTAAAAGTCATAAAGAAATTAAAGCACTTAAATCATGGGCACTTTAGTTATAGCAAAAGTCAAAAGAGAATTCTGATATTTATGCTTTACTAAATTCTGTAATGATTGACAAAAAAAACTTAAAATGTTACCATTTTAATGGAGAAATTGTGTTGTATAAGATTGTCAACGCTTAACAAATCAAGCTGCTTATCAATTTATTACAAGCGCTTTCACATTAATGATACGCACCTATGACATTGGTTGAGTAATCAAATTACACACCTAATAGAAAAAAAACTTGTCTTATTAGTCACGTATGCTCTTCAAAAGACATCTAAAAAGAAAATACACAATCTTAATTCACTTTAATCAAATTTAAATCACTTTCATATTGTTACAAAGGAACGACACACAGAGAACGATGGTCCCTGCTGTGTACATGCCAGTATTGGCTAATTAGATTACTGCCCTGTTGGGTAAAGTGTCAAGTCTAAGGATTATATGGCTTATTGAATGTGTTACTGTCCTTATATATATATTCAAATTTAAAACATGTAACTGCATGATTATGTCAAGGGGAAATTACAAAGAGTATTGTAAGATAAAGAATTAGTAAGAAAATCATATATAGATCGGTCTACTGAATAAAACATGAATACATCTAAGAAGACCTTAAGTTTACTTCATTTTATGTTTTGAGCATTTGGTCAAGCACTTGGCTGTACATGATACTCCCATTAAAACGAATGGAGAGTAACTACATAAGAGCGGCCACTTCTCTGAAATAGGAGTTTCAGAGGCCCATTTTCAAGGGGGTACTAGCACCTATCACACATTGATGGCATATCTTAAAGATATGGTATCAAAAGTCTGAGATGGGACAACCCCTTTATAAAATGTATCCACCATTATTTTTATTTGGTAGAAAGATGGGGGAAAAAGCATATATGCCACTGTATTTTTATGGTATTTGCAGAGCAGTTACAGTAACGTATCAACTGGGTTGTTATGATAATAGCCATACCCCATAGGTATATATATATATTTTTTTTTTCTTACCACTTTTAAAAGAAAATCAATTTAAATGGAAAACCTGTGCTCTTCATTTAACTTTGGTTTTATTTAACTTTATTGTTTTAGTCCAACTAGGGCACTTTAGATTGTGATCATTTGATTGCTCATAAAATGCTTTGGTGTAGTAAGTATACCAAAGCATTTCATAGTTACATAGTTTGTAAGGCAGAAGAAAGACTGTCGTCCATCCAGTTCAGCTTATTATGCTAAAGTTTTGATCCAGAGGAAGGAAAGAAACCCCATGAGGTAGAAGCCAATAGTCCTCTTTTTAGGGAAAAAATTCCTTCCCGACTCCAATTTGGCATCAGAATAAATCCCTGGATCAACGCCCCTTCTAGCTATGAGCCAGCCATGTTACAGAAAAAAGAAGGCCGCATTTGAGGACATCTTCCCCATTCATTTCTATGGGAGTTTCTAGTAAAGCAAAGTGAATGTGCTTGACTATATTAGAAAGACCCATAAATGAGGGACACGTACTTTTTAAAAATAAAAATTGGAACTTTTTTTCTACTTTGATGCTGTCACCGGTATGTTAGGGTAATCAGAAGTAGCACCAGACTGGAAGTGACAGTGCATCAGGAGCATGGAAAAATGGTTAGTTAACCTCTATGAATCTGTATAAAACCGTAACCAATTTAGGATAGGGTTAAGTCCAGAAAAAAAAAACTTGGATTCCAGATGTCCCGAACTCATATTTTTTGCGATTAAACTATTTTTAAGCTAAATGTATTAAAGCAACACTAGTTGCATGCCTACCATAGGTATCACCAGATCAGTAGACAGATCGCGGTAGTGTCTATTCAAGGATATTGTACATAGCATTTAGATTGCACTTAGCTGTCTTGGAACTTCAGTTCCTCCATTCCTTCATTACCTAGGTCAATCCCCTCTGCACCTGTTCTAGTTCATGTATGTTCAGTGTCCAAGTGCCGGGAATTGTATACAATATTTCATGTGTGATCTGACTAGTTATATGCATATAAGTAAAAATATGCCATAAGCAGCGAATTATCTTTTGATACATCTCTTGACTTTATTTGTCTTACTAACAGCTGCCTGGAATGAGTTGCTAAAGTTACGTTTTATGTCAACCAATACGATAAAGCCTCTTCCAATGGCAGTTTTACTTTGCAATAAATAATTAGAAAGTTAGCTTTCATCAGCTTGTTAAAAGCTCATAGTTGTGGAGAATAAATTGCCATCCACAGAAGCCGTTGGGTCTATGCTGTATCTCAGTTCTGTACTGATGCTGATTTACTGATTTCATATGGAGACATTCAGAGGTTTTTCTGTCTAATTCTGTAAAAATCCAGCAGAAAAAAAAAATGTGATATTAATTTATGGGATGTTCTCACATGGGATAGAGTTGAATACCTTTATAATATAATGCCATATGAATGCACCAAACATACAGACGGTTCTATCAAAAACAGCCATGAGGGTTCCAGATATACAACATAAAGCCTAAAACCGAGAAAATTTTTTATTATTAAATCTTTTAAAAATGTTTAAAAAATTTATTTGTTGAAATTTTGTCCTGAATTTCTCAATTAACTAAACATATTGAAACTCCCTGAATATCATTTTTCCTGACTGTGTGTGATTCTTTTCTAAACCCACGTTTCAGTGTCTGTTTCTAATTTTTAATTTGCTAAATTCCATATACTTAAAACGTATTCTTTATCCTATGCTGGAAATATTAACTTGTGCAAATATTATTTGAACTACTTAGGATTTAATGTGCTCTAATGAAGTCATTTTTCTCCCATTCGTTATGATCACGATGTATAAATGTGCTCTTAATTGGCTAGTAAAAGTATCTCTGTACATGGGATTCCTCAAGCATGTCAGGGCAAGTCGATTTTCCCCAAATCAGTTGGTTTTCATTTGAACATTGCATTATCAAAATGTACAAGGGTGCAGGGGATGAACGAGATTTCCAGGGAGGTTCATAGGATAAACAGTCATGTTTGAAACACTTCTAAGGAAGTTTATTATTGTAAATAACACAGCATATGTATGATTGCCAGGCACCTGTTGTGAATTACTTTAAATCTGAGATCTATCACATTAATTTAGATTACAGATATGCAGATGCGCAAAGTTAAAAGGCTTGGCTCAGAATGGCTCAAATTTCCAGAGTAAGTGAATGTAAGATCTACATCTCAGTTTGCCAATTTATGTATGTCTTAATGTTTTAAAAATTCAGAGTTCTTATTATGGACAAAGAATTATTCTAAGTTGTTTAAGGTTCTTGTGGTTAATAGGTAAGGAAACATGGAGGATTTATCTTTGTGCCCTGCCTGATGCTATTTTGCAGCATGAAATTTACTATTTATTTTGAGACAATCTATAAATTATGCTATCTATCATACATGAAAAAAAAACTTTGAGATTCTTAGTTCACACGTTTTGATCAAAAAATGTTTAAGCCACCCACAGCTTACAACGTGATCTCAAGGCGGGTGATCCTACGCTATCTTTACTTCTCAATAGAGCCAAATTCAGGCCTCTCATTGGGTCAACCGACCTCCATTATCCAGAGAGAAAAGTAAAAGACACCAACCTTGCAAACCAGCTGCACCTATCCCAGCCTGTGAAGGTGGGCAGAGTGCAAGAAACCAAAATGGAGGCATCCCTTCCTCTCAATATAGATTAAAAGCAATATATGCCAAATACAACATATAGTTCTGCACAAAAAAAAAAACATTTCTGAAAAACACAATGTGAACCTGCGTGGCTTAAACATTTTTTGATCAAAACGTGTGAACTAAGAATCTCAAAGTTTTTTTCATGTATGATAGATAGCATAAATGCTTCTTTGGAGGTTTCCATGTATTGTATAGCCCTTTTAGCAGTGGTGTGCCACTGGTAATGGTGTGCGTGTGTGTATATAGATATGCCGCAACCCTGCCAGTGGCACCCAGGTTCACATTGTGTTTTTCAGAAATGTTTTTTTTTGTGCAGAACTATACGTTGTATTTGGCGTATATTGCTTTTAATCTATATAGGGAGGAAGGGATGCCTTCATTTTGGTTTCTTGCACTCCGCCCACCTTCACAGGCTGTTATAAGTGCAGCATGTTTGCAAGGTTGGTGTCTTTTACTTTTCTCTCTGGATAATGGAGGTTGGTTGACCCAATGAGAGGCCTGAATTTGGCTCTATTGAGAAGTAAAGATAGCGTAGGATCACCCGCCTTGAGATCACGTTGTAAGCCGTGGGTGGCTTAAACATTTTTTGTTAAAAACGTGTGAACTAGGAATCTCAAAGTTTTTTTCATGTATGATAGATAGCATAAATGCTTCTTTGTAGGTTTCCATGTATTATATAATCTATAAATTATGACACATGCATAAAAGTGGCACAGATTAATCTATAGTAACATATACAGTGCTCCCTCAAGTTACAATGGCCTCAGGATACAATATTTTTACCATATAATGATTTTTCCTGGGACGTTATATCCTGAAACCCCACTCACCATAAAATTTCACAGACACTACTGATTTGCGGCTCATGTGATTGATGGAAGATCCAACCAATAATCATGAATATTGTACTTGGAAAACTTCTCTATTAGTGATATGTATGCAGTGATTGGCAGTCTAGTAGTGACTCTCTACAGTACAGTGTGGTACTACATGTCCTGTACTGCTCTTACATGTATTAGTGAAGTGCATGCAGTGATTGGTGGTCTAGTAGCGCCTCTCTACAGTACAGTGTAGTACTACAAGTCCTGTACTGCTCTTACATGTATTATTGAAGTGCATGTAGTGATTGGCAGTCTAGTAGCACCTCTCTACAGTACAGTGCGGTACTACATGTCCTGTACTGCTCTTACATGTATTAGTGATGTGCATGCAGTGGTTGGCGGTCTAGTAGCACCTCTCTACAGTACAGTACTACATGTCCTGTACTACTCTTTATATGTGCCATGGTAATCAGCTCCTTTAGGAATGTATGAAAGGGGCTGTGGCAGACGTCTTTTCATGCAGTTTTACATCGCCCGTACGCCCGTCTCAAGCGGATTATTGAGCGCCTGCGACACTTTGTAGTGCTTGTGATTTTGGGGAGCGTGCAGGAGGTGGGGCGCACTAGAAGCGTACAAAGCTGTAGATTTATAGCTTCAGTACAGCACTTCTAGGCACAGTACTGCTGGAACAGTTAAACCACTTTCACAAATCTAAATACTAAAAATTTTGTGTTTTTGAAATAAAAAGTGATCCAGAAGTCACATAAGGTTACCAATAAAAACTACACTTCATCCCACAAAAATGTGCTCTCATTTAGGTCTATAAATTTAAAAAATATTCTAAAATGCAGCTGCAAATCATACTATTGTATTTTTTTTTTTTTTTTGCTTCCCAGTGCATTATATGGTACAATCAATCGTACCATTCAAAAGTGCATCTTTGCAACAAGCACTCATACAGCTATGTATATGGAAAAATAAAATATGGATATTGGAAGGCCAGGAGTGGTTACTGAAGGTTACTCTCAAAGCTGCTTAATTTTTCAGCTCAAACCCCTTCTCAGAATATGCTATTTATGAGTTTGCCATAGGAAGTAGATGGTTCTAGGACCCTGTCGTACTGCAAATGGGGCATACTTACCATACAGCTCATATGCAACTTCTATGGACGGTACTGGAGATAACTGTGATCCTGGTCAATTAATTAATTACATGTCACGGTCAATAGTAAAAAAAACAGCAAAATGTTTAAAATGTTATGGCTTTTGAAAATCAGGGATGGAAAAAACTATTTTCTATATCTTAAAATGGTTTTCTCTGGAGTACCGTCCCTGTCCTGCACTACATTAACAAGCTATTGACCTAAATTTAATGCTTAATTTCCCATTTGGTGGCGCTGCTAGGAAACATTACACATACTACTAGATTTTCCCACAAATTACAGCTGATAACTAGGGGTCCCAGCAGTAGGACATTTTATGATCATCTTATAATCAAACAACCTTTCAAACAAGGAGAAATTGACAAAAGCAGAGAATCCCTTAAACAGATTGCTCTACTTTAGAAATTGATGGCATATCACTAGCAAATGCTATGAATGTCAGATAGATGCGAGTTCCTCTGAGGCACGCACCTGTTCAAGAACAAGAGATAGATGGGACTCTCCCATTCAATTAAATGGGAGTTCTCAGTACAGGACCTATCTGACATTGATGGCATATAATAGCAATATACAATCAAGGTCAAAAGTGGGACAACCCTTTTAAATTTAACCTTTATCAGATCAACTTTATTTCTTTCATGGCTAATTCCTTCTAAACCTTATGTAAGCATGTTATTGCATCTGCCATTACAACCTCTTGTGAGCATTCTATGGTCTTACTACTCCAACTGAAGAGAACCCTTTCCTGTATTCATTTTTTAATCACCTTGATGAGCAATTTCTAGTTTACATTGCAGTTATTTTGAGATATTGTTTTAATTTCTAAACCATAAATATATTAATGTTTATTATCTATGAACATGTCTCAGTATACATAAACTGGACATAAAAAGTGGCGTTTTACATCTCGATAAAGATATGTTTTTCAACTGCGATATGAAATAATGGCAACGGGCTAATTGCTAACTTTAATGACATTGCAGAAATATTAAGTTAGAAGCTTCATGAAAGTCTACATGTGGAAGATAGATAAGAAGCAACTTATAATGGCCAAGCAGTCAGATTTGAATATGTATAAGTGAGGATTGAAAATGTAACCTATGAAATTGTGATATGACGTGTATTGACCAATTGGATGGTGAATGTCCACCGATTGGCTAAAGTTTGTGAACCAATGAAAAGTGATACTTTAGTTATGTAACTTGCTCCAGAGGTTATAAAATAAACCCTAAAACCCACCCACATTGGAATTGGTTGGGGACTGCACACTGACACTCTGTCTGTGCCCTCTCTTATTCCCCGGCAACGTCACTTCACTGGCTACACGAGAATCTGATAATCGTTTAGCACCTAGGCTTGCCGTGACAGCCTTGAAGCGCAGTACTAAATCCTATATTTAAGATGTATTCTTAACATTTGAAATGCAGTTTTTTAAAAAATTTTATTTTTTTTGCACCCTAAGATTTTATTTGCTTTTGCAATTGCTGTTCGACATTGAGTACTGCTACTTAGTTTACCCGTTAATAATATACTCCTGAATTTCTCACTACTCTTTGTGCTGTGCAATCTACTGTTCACAAATGTGGCTTGATGGATGGGGTATGTATTGTTTATATAGCTCTGTGGAATATTAGTGTTTAGTAATAGAAAATGTTAGATGACAACACTAGTTAGGATTTTTACTGAGTGGATAATATACACAGTATGTACTGAGAGATTGCAAATATTCCCCAAAATGCTGTAAAATTTAATTTCAACTTGGGGGGTCACGACATTGCATCTACAGCAAGCAGCAGCACTTCTCAGTTCTGTATGTTGAAAGCCCTAAAGCATAATATATTTGACCTTTCCTCTGCCAAATATAGCAAGGAGAAGAAAAGAAAAATACTTACTTTCTTGCTTTGTGCTGGCAGATTACACTGAAATCTGGTTTTCTGTCCTATTTATTCAGTGAATGGACCTGGTCATTGCCCCCTACAACCAGAAACAGGGTTTTTGGTTTTCACTAAAGTTAAATATTTTTTTCCTGTCTTCATTTTAGGGAGATCCCTTGGTCTTTGCCTACTAATACTGTAAATTGCAATACTTCATGGGCAATGTCCAACCTCCTTTTGTTATTTTGGAGACCCATGTAGTCAATTATGTCTGTTTTTATCATGTATTCAGGGGTGTAGCTAAAGTTAAAGGCATAGCTAGAACTTTTGCTGCCCTGTTATACAGACCACCCCCACACTTTTAACGCAACACCTCTTTTTACAGGTCCCTCCTCACACTCATAAATCAAAATCATCACTTTTTTTTTTTTATTATGTTTTTATGTTAATATATTCTAGGAGTCACACTTTTCTGTCCATGGAGCTATATGAGGGTTTTATATTTATGGGATAAGTTTAAATAAGACTAAAAAGCAGCCCTAGTATTAGCCCCCACCAACCCACATACAGCCTCCATACAATATCCGCTCTCCCCACCAGCCCATATACGTTATCCGCTCCCCCTAACCAGACACCATACAATATCCGCTATCTCCCCCACCAGCCAACATACAATATCTGCTCCCCCCACCAGCCCACATAACATATCCGCTTCAAGATTTTCCTTGGTCATGCACCTCGTCACTTTCTAAAATAAACACTACTGTAAACAAAAGAAAGTAAAAGTGAGACCCCCTAATCATAGGGTCAGAGACACTCGTGCATTCACTGTTACAATCAGGAACAATCCGTGAGATTGTTAAATTATCACGAGTAGCAAACGCAAAATGAGCAAATGAGCAGACAAAAGAACCTATTGGATTTGAAAGGAAAAGAACCTATTATGTTGCATTATAGCCAGGTTTCTCCTGTTAGATCTCTAAAATGACTGTGAACCAATTGGTCCAGCAAACTTTTTTCCTTCCATTAAATGACACTTGGGTAAAATAGAAAAACCTCTCTATAATCAGGGTCAGCTTGTAACAGGCTCTAGTCTCTCCTTAAAATTGTCCTAATTTTATCAGCACTACCATCACATGTGCCAATGCATCTAATGATGTTATTAGACCCTTTCCTTTTTCTATTTTCCTTTAGCAATTCAATCCTTTTGCTAGTTTTTGCTCTTGTATATGCTCACCTTAGCGGTTGTGTAGGAGAACTTCTATCCCTAAATCTCCTAAAAAGGTTTTTGCATTTAAGATGAAAGTCTCTCTCAGATGAGGAATTTCTTTGAGCCCTCAATTACTGTTCTACTGTTATTCCCTAGTAAAAGACTATTTGTTGATGGGGAGTTTCTAAAGATATTGGTTTGTAAGCGACCACCAAAACTCAGCCAGATTCTAAGAACCAGAAAGTTGATGTCATGATCCTGAATCTTATAGTGTAAATTTCATCCCTATATCATTCTGGTTCATTATTGAAACAAAATCCTCAAAAATATGTCACTACCCATCCCACAAAATCAAAGCATTATCAATAAATTGCCCCTTCTACTTGGTCTGAGTAGTCCATGTGTGCTGTGATCAAGAGTGCTGGCTCCAAGTGGATACTTCATGTACCGTTCCCCAAAAATCTTTAATGCTCAAGGTTTTGTAGGTTGTCAGGTCAAGGGAAACAAAGTTTACAAATAACAAAATATCCCCTGAAAATGATTTTATTTTAACAGAAAATCTCTGAAACCCCATAATCCTGACCGCCTATTATTCCAAAGTAAAATGGTGAATACATGAACACGGCCAAATCTTAAAACAAATGTTATTTCCTTCTCTGGCAGAGAATTTTTAAAATCCTGTCCAGAGCATTTCCAAACAGCTGTGTGATGCTAATTGTTTAAAAATTGGGGAATTATTCACAGCAAGTTTATAATACAGAAAAAATTAGATTGTTTAGATTTGCAATTGCTTAAGGAAATGAGCAATGATATCTGTGAAAGCCAGCTCTACAGAGGATAGGAGTCTTTTTCACCATGTTTGTAATCTCTGCAGGCCAAATATATTTCAAAGCCTTGAAAACCGTTACTATGAATAAAGTGTTTAGTTTGGACCTCGCACCATTGAGTGAAATAAATAGAAAATGAATAACATTTTCACAAATGTGTCAACTTGTTGATATGTTCAACTTTGTTAAGGAAAGCAATGTTTTTAGATTTATGTGAAATAGGCTGAATAATGACCCAGTCAGTTAAGGTTACGATGACATAACCACATGTAAGAAAACCTTTATATCATAGTCAATATTTTTGATGGCTTATTAGTCATATTAAGCTTTACTGTACTGCAGAAAAATACAATCTGGATTTAGACCACCTAAAGAGATGAGATGTTCACTGTAATACACAAATGTATCTACAAAGCTAAAGTTAGTCAGGGATGGCCACCGTGGCCTCCTGGCTCTTCCACACCATTAGAAACCAGCATCCAGAATTCAATGAGAAAGTCATATTCATTTCGTCCTGTCCTGAAACACCATATTTCTGACATAACAGAGTTCATCGATCATAGATGGACATGTCCTGTCCATAGCTGTATAGATTGGCCCAGGAATAGGTACTTACCAACCTTTGAAACCAAAATCACGAAACATATGACTCCACTCCTGTTCCCTTCGTAATGTTCCCAAAATTGCCTATAAACTTTTGATTCACTTCTTCTCTACCTCCTCTCCTACACTGATCATTCACCTTAGGTTACTGCTGAAATTCAACTTGAGAGATCAGCTTACTGAAAGATCAGGTTACATGCTGCTCCATCTACCAAGAAAGAAGGGGGAAGAGGGAGCTACTGAAAAGAGACAGGAAAAATCAGAGATACAGAGGTGCAGCTTTAAGTAACTTATCTCAGCCCAGTGCAGAATTCACAGCACTGCTGGTTAATACTGGTGTAAACTGTCATTAATACTCCTGCTATTTCTGAGAGTGTGCTACAGAGGGGTGACAAATCTCCTATTTTTTTTATGTGTGTTGTGTATTAGAGACATCATAGAAGTGTTTATTGTCTGTAGGTGGGAAAAACTGTTAAAAATACCAGATACAAGTTAAATACTGACTAGTTATCATGTTGTTTTTTATGCATAGCTATCAATTTCAAATTACGGTCACAGTCAAATTCAACCAGCATTCAAGTGTCTCGGTAAGGGTTGGCCAAAATCTACCGTAACCCTAAACCTAAGTTATGGCTTGAGCTAGGGTTGTTTAACAGTGTTTAAGGGGTTACCTACCAGTCCAATGACATGACACTGCTGTTGTGCACTAACTTATGGGTCAACATCTTGCCTGATGTCACTTTCAGTTACTTTACCATAGGCTCGATTTTACGGTAACCCAGAGTAATATCCAACATTATGTTCGACATCACTTCTGGTTATGTCAAGAGATGCCTAATGTTATGGTAACCAGAACTGGTGTCAGACATCATTTCCAGCCTCATTCCAGTTATCACACCAGTGGGCCTGTGGTGAAGTAACCAAAAATAACTTTGCATGAGTTGTAGGACCGAAAGCTAATGCATTTGCAAGAACATTTAAGTAAACCCCCTAAAACCACTTAAACAATGCTAATCCTAACTTAGGAGTACAGTTATGGTTGCAGTTTTAGTTAGACATAGGGATATGGTTAGAAGAAAAAAAATCCCAAACCCAAATTTTTTCGCAAGTTTATTCAAACCTGAATTGAACTGAACATAGCTCCATGTGAACAACACTACTCATGTACATGTACAGTAATTTATTATTTAGTCGACTGAAAGCATAGGAGCCCTTTAAAGAGCTGCTGATTGACTTTTTTAAATGTAAGTTTCTATAAACAGAGAAGCAAACAGTGAAGGAACATGAGGGGGGCTACGTGTGTTGTATTATAGAAATACTATGTCTGGCACCTTTGTTTTCTATTAGCAGCAATGTTTTGAGAGTGATTTTCAAATAACTGCCCTGCACTCTGCTTGCACGATCCACTTGGCTGAGCGTCCTCTATTGTGAAAAGGGAGACAGGAGTAAGTGCCCGTAGCCTGTAGCAGGGGTGGCACCAAATCTGGAATCCAGACTCTGAAGGAGCTTACTTGCTTGCCCCAAGCAATCTGGAAACTTCTTTAATGCTAGTAGGTTTGGCTAGGCTGGAAGCTGCTAGACATCAACTGACTATGAGGCTCTGTCCTCATTTACTTAATTCTCATGTACTTCCACTATACAGGACTCCACTCCAGGTGCTGCTTGGTCTTCCCCTTTCCTAAATGTCTCTGTCTTACTTGTTCTTGCTTAAATTTGAGGCGAAGAGGAATAGACGCTATCTCTGAACTCTAGCTGGCATAAGTTTAGGGCTGCACACACTTGGTTAAGCAACTGACTAAAAACTAACTCTCCTATTCCCCCCTGGGCACCTATATTTATACCCTCTGTCCACAACCTAGTTGCCTAGGTAGCCACCACTCTGCTTCAAGCTTATACAGCACAGTAACTCTTTAAGTCATAGATCAACATCATAACTTAGCATTTTATACACATCATCCTGACACAACAGTTATACAGAACATAACAAACAATGGCTTCCATACTAATAATTAGGGGCGCTTATAAATTTAGGAGTGTATACTCCAGTACACTACATAATACATTATCAGATACCTCTGACGGTGGCTTATCTACCCGAAGAAGAAAAGGATCTTCAGTAAAATCCGATTGCACATTTCTTCTTTCATGACAACTGCCATCAAAGTAGAGTCATAAAACACCAGGTTTAGACTAACCCACAAGAGATCTAGAAATACCACCGGAGGACCCCGGGAATGGTGGGCCAAGGTCTGTTCTTCAGGGAGAAAGGCAGGGAAAGAGAGGCAGAGGTATAGTTGAGAAGGACTCCAGAATTATAGGGCTGAGCAAAAATGCAGTAATCTATCCTACAGCATAGATATGCAGTCACTCAGCACACAACATATGAACTGTATGTCATGTTACTGTCATTTTTAACAGAGTTGTGGAGGAGAACATAGATACAGCATCAGAGCCTGCTCTTGAGATAGCAAAGCATCTTTCTCATATTCTTCAAATGACCGGGGAGAGAATTGTTCAATTACTCTGTCCAATCATAGAAATCATTGTGCAGTCATATATATCTACAGTCCCTGCACTAATTTATATGATAAGTGCTGGACGGAAACAGAAAGTGACAACTAGAGCAATGCTGGAGTCTGAAAAGGTGAGTAACCGCAAGATGCCTGGTATGCCCTCTTCTGCCCTCCACTGAGGTCTTTCTGTTAGTTCCCTATTTGCCCAGGAACACCAGAGATTGTTACATTAACCCCTTCACTCACTAGACCACCAGAGTTAATCCTTTAACTTCCTAGATGACCATAGATCCTTGCATTAACCCCATTACTACCATGGGCAATTAAGGATGCTTATTTTAAATATTTCACTAACTTAGAACACCAGGTCGGCAGCATAAACCCTTCTACTGTTCTTCGCCAGGGATTCATACAATAACCACCATACTGCCTTTGACCACAAGTGATCTTTACATTAACTCCCTTGCTACCCTGGACCACCGGGTATTCAGTATTAACCCTTTCACTGCTCTTTAACAGGAATCCTTATTGTAATCCCCCTCACTATTCTGACATATACTGTGGCAGGGCCATAGCATTCTATGAAACAAATACAGTCTTTTTTTAAAACTATTTTGGGTGATTTCCCTGTAGCATCCTAGTGATTATTTTCTATAGTTTCTCTAGTGATGAAAAGCATTCCAATCAGAGCCATAATATAACTGCCTGTCTAAGTCCTCAGTAGGTTTTTGTGGCATTCTCCACTATTTTTTTCAAATATATATATTATATCAAACATTATATATGTGGCAATCAAAATATAGGAACAGTTTCCTTTAAACTCCCCTCTTCAGCCCTCATCCTCCCACCTCCATTTGCTTCTGTGGGAAAAAAGGCTTTTTCTGTTTATAACATTGAAATATTTCATTCAGTGTTTGGTAATTACTGTTAGACAGTGAAAATTAATATTCAATTTAGACTAATTATTTTTTAATGTGTCATTAATAATATTGTCATGCATTTTCTTTCTATTTCCATGATACGTTCATTTTTCCAATTCAATGGAGTATTTTAGTGGAAGTTTCTCATAGTCATCGGTTTCATGTGATGAGCTATTGGACTCAGTCCATGAATAATGAAATACTGTAGAATTAGATTTTGTGCTTGTTACATGAGGAAATACTTTGGAAGATTATATCAGAAAATTGCTGCTGGCTCTTGATTGATCTGCATTATTCTATCACCAACCCTTGCTGTTTTTATCCATTGCACACAAAGATCTTGAGAACAGTTTGCATATTGCTACTATTATATTTGTCAGATACCATCAATATCTTATCATTGTGCTCTCAGCAAATGAAGCGTATTCTTTTTATAATGAAAAGTTATACATTTTTCATATCTCTGCTTGCTGTCCTTCAGTGGAAACTTTTGATGTTAATGTCAAGTTGGCAAAAATTTGTCCTGCTCATGTAATGGGTACAAAGGGCGACATGTATGACCGTTGGCGCTGATAGACCAATTCTAAATCTCCTTGAGGTAGTGTAGAATGTGCCAGAATGTATGAACCTGTTCTTCTGCAGGTCATACATGCAGGTGCAGTCTATATGACAAGTCTGGCTCAGGCATCACCTTTACTACCCTGGTCTGGCTGTTCTAACTGTTATGTGCCTAGGTTTGGCTTATTGCGGGGACGGATTTCGCCCGCAATTACGGCAGCTATCGTGCAGTAGGGGTGGGGGGGGAAGGGTGAGGGGGGGCAGGGGCAGAGGGGTGGGGGCGGCTGCTCACTGCTTGTCGGCCCCATAGACATCCATTATCCACAGCGCGTATCCTGCCGGGATAATGTGCAAGTCACTTTCTCCCCGCTCGGCATATTCGCCGAGCGGCGAGAGGAGACAGAATCCATAGTTCTCTAATGACAGGGACGGACTTCAGCAGTATTGGAGCGCAATACGGCGCTCAATACGGCTGAAATCCGTCCCCATATCAGCCGTGTGAACGAGGCCAAAGAATCATAAATGCGTTTAACCCTATGAATGTGGTGTGACACCCCCAGAACACTCCAAATCTTTGGCACACTAAGAAGTGTCTTTGGCGCATTACAAAGGGACTTATCGCGCCAAGTTTGGAGTGCACCTGTTCATACATTTTTTTGGCTCAAAGTACACCAGAAAACTGGCGCAGCCCCATCCATACATGTCACCCAAAGTGGTGAACAGTAACATCCTTTTTAGACTCAGGGAACCATACAAATAGTGGTCAGAAACCAGGTCCTGGACGAAGCGCACTGCAGAGCGCGCATTGGGGCGTGTGACTCCACCACTCCATCTACCAATTTTGGATCCTTTTGTAACGTTCTCCTCTTAAGGTCGGGTATATACTTATACACATTGATTTCATGTTTAGCTGAATAGTGCAATCTGTCATAATACTTACTATTTTGGGGTTACCCGCCTCCGCAAAGGACTGTAAGATATCTTGATGGTGTGTTGTGTTGTCACATATCTGTGCAGTTCCACTGTCATCTTTTACTTGTTTTTTATGAATTTTAATAAAGTTATCTTAATTTTAAATTTATATTTGGTAGACCTTTTTTGATAGGTGTATAGAGAGGTCAGAAGACTTGACAGCATGTAAGCATCCAGTGATTCACACGCATGGCAGTTTCTAGGCTAAATAGCTCTCAGGGTGGGCAAAATATTTCCCCTACATCGGGTCACATATAAATCACTTAAAATTTTTGTTTCAGAGGGCGCCGAATCAGCTGATATTTACCTTTGAGCTGTCTCTCTAGCCTGTGCCACAGCAGCTAGACAGAAAAAAATAAATAATGGTAATTATGGGTATAGTCACAGGGGCACCGTGTCTAACCTAACCACATCCACATCCAAGCACATGATACTGCACAAGGTCACGCCACCGACCATAAATCTACATAAATGGCTGTAAGACAAATGATGATATGGTTATCACATAGTACCGCTATATCACCAGGCTGTTACTGACCAAACCAGTATACCAAAGTCAAAATCATCAATAATAACACTACACAGAGAACAAATAGCAGCACCAGACCATGACCACGTCACCAATAATACTGTTCCTGAATATAAATAAACTGGTCAATATACCTGCCATACAGTGACCATAGTGTTAGATGGCAGTGTACAATAGGCCCTGTAGACATAAACGTGTTAATGCGTTTACATCCATTGACTCACCTGTGATGTGTTCTTTTGTGCCTCCATAAATTAGGTACATTCACCATATAGTAAGAAGCCCTCAAATTACGTAGGCAGATAGGTAGACCTTGTGTCGTACCAGAGTGCCTAGGGCCGACAGGTGGAGTTGATTCTAGGGGCCCACCAGTTGAGTCATTTCTGGGCCCACCAGTGGAGTTTATTTAAGAGGCTCAACCTACAGCTACTGTAAATGACTGTACATGCCTCCTATACTCTGCCTCTTGCTTTTTGCCTCTCTTTCTATGCTCTTTTGCCTGTATATGCTCAGGGGCCCTCCAGGGGTTTCCCCTATTCATCTGTGGGCCAGTCCAATCCTGAGTAGACCTCCCATTTAGGTAAGTAAACCAAAAATAGGCAGGTAGCCCTTCAAATAAGTTAGGCAGGTAGTAGTCAGACCCATCCTATTTGGTCATTACCCCCCCCCCCCACCCCCAAGAATCTACTTAGGTCCCATAATTCAGTAGGTAGGCAGATCCCCCGTAAGGTCCCCTTTAGATAGGTAGGCAGAGCTCTAGATTGGTAAGGCCCCAAATATTTAGATACAGTATCTCACAAAAGTGTGTACACCCCTCGCATTTGATGTGCCCTCAAAATAACTCAACACTCATCCATGAATGTCTAAACTGCTGGCAACAAAAGTGAGTAAACCCCTAAGTGAAAATGGACAAATTGTGCCAGAAGGGTCAATATTTTATATTACGGCACACCATAGCTGTATCCGGACGCCGCGAGCCATATGCTCTGGTCCCGTAACCAGTTCTGAACAGTGTTGTCTACTACTGCCTACCAATCCTTGTCCCCTGAAGTGGTCTGGGTAGGCACCGAAACATGTTGAGACTTTCGCTTGAAGTAAGATGTTTATTTCACCTACCTATATATTGCTATTATTGACTAGGGCATTATAGGGTATATTGTAGTAGGGATAGGTTCCAGACGGGATCGTCCTTATCGGGACGCATAATTTTTCCCGGATTTTAGGCTAGGGATTAGTTCGCTCTTGTAGGGCTCTACAGGGCCAGAATCTTTGGGATTTTATTCCCTATCTTCAGCACCTATCCCTTCATGTGTATAATATTTCTTTGATTGCCCTTATCTATATGTGGCTTAACTTGAGCGGTTCAAATACATTTGAAACTATAATTTTTAAGTGTTCTCAATAAAAATTTATTTTTACTTAGTGTGCCGTCTAGGATAGATATTTTAATAATATATTTTTTTGTGTGTAATTGGCGCTTAGGCTCCACTCAACTCTAGTGTAAACAATAGAGAGGGATTATCTTTATCTTTTGCCCTCAAAATAACTCAACACTCAGCCATGAATGTCTAAACTGCTGGCAACAAAAGTGAGTACACCCCTAAGTGAAAATGGACAAATTGTGCCAAAAGTGTCAATATTTTGTGTGGCCACCAATATTTTCCAGCACTGCCTTAACTTTTTTGGGCATTGAGGTCACTAGAGCTTTGCAGGTTGCAGCCACTGGAATCATCTTCCTCTCCTCCATGATGATATCACAGAGCTGGTGGATGTTAGAGACCTTGTGCTCCTCCACCTTCCATTTGAGGATGCCCCACAGATGCTTAATAGTGGTTTCTTAGCAAGGCAGTGGTCGTCTTGGAGGTGTGTTTGGGGTCGTTATCATGTTGGAATATTGCCCTGCAGCCCAATTTCCAAAGGGAGGGGATCATGCTCTTCTTCAGCATGTCACAGTACATGTTTTCATTCGTGGTTCTCTCAATGAACTGTATCTCTCCACAGCCGGCAGCACTATACAGCCCCAAACCATGACACTTCTACCACTATGCTTTACTGTAGGTAAGACATACTTTGCACTACTCACGTGGTTGCTGCCATAGATGTTGGACGCCATCTAAACCAAATGCATTTATCTTGGTCTCGTCTGAGCACAGGACATGGTTCCAGTAATCCATGTACTTAGTCTGCTTGTCTTCAGCAAATTGTTTGCGGGCTTTCTTGTGCATAATCTTTAGATGAACAATATACTGTACACCAATCCTCGTAGTGTTTTTTATTTTTTACAGCAGTCACCATGAGTTATAAATGACAGGTCAAAATGTACTCAACAGGCCGATACAATTACAGCCATAAAAAAATTTATATATTTTTTATGTTTTACTGCTTTTACACAATAAAAACACTTATTTAAAGGGAACCTGTCACATAGATTATGCCCCCATTGCGGAGGACAGCATAAGCTAGTGACCTACATGCTGTTTCCAGCGCTGTGTCCCTTGTTCTGTAACATGCCGTAGGTTCAGAGAATTTAATGCTCAAATATAGCAGTTTACAGCCTGTTCTGCCAGAAAAGAGTTCACTTAAGTCCTGAGCAGGCGCTAGCCCTGCCCACCCATTACTAACCCACTTGTGGTTTGCCCCGCGCGCCTGCTGGTTATTCACAGGTTTCTATTTATTCAAAGTAATAGGTTGAATCAGCTGTGAGTGGACAGGGCTAGCAGTGGGTAGGCAGGGCTAATGCTCATGAATTAAGCGGACTCTTTTCTGGCAGAACAGGCTGTAAACCTCTATATTTGAGCATTAAGGGAGACATGTACTGTATATACAGGGCTGCGCCAGTATTCTGGTGTGCTTTCAGCCCAAAAACTGTTGTAGCCCTGTTCTCTAGATGTATGAGCAGGTGCACCCCAAAATTAGATGCGGCAACCACTGCACTTTTTAAAGCACCCAAGATGTGGGGGCAATCTGGGGATGTGTCGCACCACAACCGTATGATTCTACACATTTATGACTGGAGAACGGCAAAACGAGGCACATTACTGCTGGAACAGCCAGACCAGGTTACAAGTGCTCTACCCGAGCTTGAGTTTTCGTAGTAGAACTACAATGCGCAAAATGTATAACCTGCAGTAGAACAGGTCCATACATTCTGACGCATCCTACACTGCTTTAAAGCTATTTAGAACTGGCCTCTATGCACCTAGATAATACATGTCACCCTAAATGTTCTGAAACCCCTGCATCTTACAGAATAAGGGGCACAATGCTGGAAACAGCATAACCTACGTGACAGGTTCCCTTAAAAAAGAAAATATCGCCATAGTCTGAGAGCCATAATTTTTTTTACTTTTTTGTATATGGAGCTGTGTAGGGGCTTATTTTTTGCGGGATGAGTTGATGTTTTTATTGGTACCATTTTAGGGACACATGACTTTTTGATTACCTTTAAATCAATTTTTTGGGAGGCAGAATGAGGAAAATATGGCAATCCTGGTAGCGTTTTTTTATTTTTATTTTTTACAGCACTCACCATGCAGTGTACATGAAATATACATTATTACAATATGCTTTTTTACTTTTTATGTTTTCTTTACACTTATTTACTACTTTTCCATGGGGGGCTACATTCAGTGATCATAATAGTAGTTTGGGCAATACAATGCAGTACATGCCTGTATTCCACTGTTTTTTGTTTTTTTTTGTTTGTTTTTTTACACTTAGTAATGTATTAGCATATTCATATATGCTAATACATTATAATCTGTGTCAGTTTGACACAGGCAGCAACCAGGACAGCAGACAGTCTGCCCAGATCGCTGACTTGTTACACAGAGAGCCTTGGGGCCGCTCTGCTGGGCCACTGGAGTCCAATCACCCAACAGAGCAGGGGGAAGCCCTTTGATTATGCTGCGGTCACTGACCACGGAAATCAAAGGGTTGAATGGCGGGGACCAGAGGTTTCCCCCGCTTCCTAGTGCTTGCAAAGGCTTCACTAGGAACAGGGCTGTGAAGTACAGCTCTGTTCTCAGCACTGTTGCGTAGTCGGGAGCCTCAAACCCCAATGTCCGCAGTGACCCCAAAAAACGTTGCTGCAGATGAATGACCTGAGCTTCCCGTAGTCAAAAGATGGCGGGGGGTTGTTAACGGGTTAAAGTGCTTTTGTCGTCACAGACATTGATGGCATATTCAAACACAATACCAGCAGCACTCTGTAGGCACTAAAAACAGTCAAAAAGAACATAAGCATTTCTGCTACTATGGAATATATGGTGACCCCAATTCAGGTGGGAACCTACGCTACATGCTATCTCTCTTGGGGCCACATGTATACAACTGTCTAGGTCTAAAATTCACTATGTTGCCCATTGCAACCAATCAGAGCGTCACTTTAATTTCTCCAAAGCACTATATGAAATCAAAGAGGCGCTCTTATTGGTTGTTATGGGCAACAAAGTGAATTTTAGACCTAGACAGTTTTCATACATGTGGCCCTTGGGATCTATTCAGACCTCCACATTTCAGGGATAGAATAATAATAAGAATTATAATAGTAATAATCTTTATTTATATAGCGCCAACATATTACACAGCACTTTACAATATAGAGGGTATAAGCACAGACAAACCAGACATTACATTTTAAAAAGCTAATTACACATGAGACACGAGGTATTAGGGCCCTGCTCGCAAGAGCTTAATCTATTGGGGTGTATGGGTGAAACAAAGTGTGAGAAGTGCTTGGTTTACAATGGTCCAGCCATGTTACATAAATATAGAGTAGTATACATAAAAAATGGATGAACCTGCCATCCCAACCATACATCTATATACAGATAAGTGCCTGGGGGTGGCAAAGCGCAGGAAGTGATGACGGTGTGACAGAATTTGGGGGGGATAACAGTTAGGGATCTTTGTAGACTTGTCTAAGAAAATGAGTTTTCAGAGCGCACTTAAAACTGTGAGGGTTGTGAGTGTGCCTGATCACATGGGGTAACATGTTCCAGAGAACTGGTGCAATACGTGCAAAATCTTGGAGACGGGCATGGGAGGTTCGGATGAGTGAGGTGTGTAATCTTAGATCAGTAGCAGAGCGGAGGGTGGTAGACAGAGATGAGGGAGGAGATGTAGGGGGATGCAGCGCTGTGGAGAGCTTTATGGGTGAGAGTGAGGAGTTTATGTTGTATTCTGTACTGGATGGGCAACCAGTACAGTGACTGACACAGGGTAGAGGCATCAGTGTAGTGACTGGAAAGAAAGACAAGCCTGGCTGCTGCATTCAGGACAGATTGGAGAGGGGAGAGTTTACAGAGAGGAAGACCAACAAGTAGGGAGTTACAGTAGTCAAGACGAGAAAGAATAAGAGCGACAATGAGAGTTTGAGTTGTTTCCACAGTGAGAAACGGACGGATTCTGGGGATGTTCTTGAGGTGCAGGTGACAGGAGTGGGCAAGGGATGGGATATAGGGGGTGAAAGACAGATCAGAATCTAGTATAACCCCGAGACAGCGGGCCTGCTGCCTAGGAGTTATGGTGGTGCCACACACTGCGAGAGACATAGCAGATGGGGGTTGGTTACTAGATGGCAGGATAACTAGAAGTTCAGTTGTAGTGATGTTTATTTTAGGATACAGGGAGGACATGATGTCAGAGACAGCGGACAGACAGTCACTGTGTTCTTGAAGGTGCGGGCAGGATGCCGGGAGGGAGTGATATAGGCTAAGGTCAGATCAGAATCTAGAATAGCCCCCAGACAGTGGGCCTGCTGCCTAGGAGTAATGGTAGTACCACACACTGAAACAGAAATAGCATGGGGGGAGAGGCGGGGGTTGGTTACTAGCTGGCGGAAAGACAAGAAGTTCAGTTTTAGTGAGGTTTAGTTTAAGATAGAGAGAAGACATTATGTCAGAGACAGCGGACAGACAGTGACTGGTGTTTTGTAGCAGGGTGGGAGTGATAGAAGATTCCAGCTATAAACCTGTTCTGATTAAAAAGCCTGTATAGATGGGTGGAGTGTATAAACCAAGATGGGAACCAGCCACTTCCCCACTTTGGGCATTTACAATTTTGATCAAAAATGTACACTAAGAACCTTACATTTTTGCATATATTCCACAGTAGCAAAAATGCTGTTCCAGATAATCCTTATGTCCTTTTTGACCGTTTTTTTAGTGTCTATAGAGTGCTGCTGATGTTGTATTTTGTTTGCATAGCTTGTGACTGCCACAAGAGTGTGCACCTATATGTTTATTCTTCAAAACGGATCTGCTAACCAGATTTTGTTTATTGACGTCCCACTTCTCGGCTATACCCGGAACTCCCATTAGAATAAAAGAGTGACCGCGCAAGCATGACTGCTTTCCTATTCAGGACAGGGAGTTGCAGAGGCCTGTTCAGGAGATAAGTGCACCTATCTGACAGTGACAGAATATCCTATTGGTATGTCATTAATATCTGTCATGTCCAAACCCCTTTAAATGTATATACATGTCAAAAATAAGCCTGAAATACAGTGTGAACAGAGCCATGCTCTGCCATATAAGTGAAGTTAGCAATAAAAGTGTAACAAAGTTGATATTTTTCTATAGAATTTGAGTTTTCTGTTTCTTGGAAGTCTTAGAAAAAAATAAATGACTACATTGTAACATGATGTCAGCCTTCAAATGGCAATGACATATTGAGGTCTCAAGCAAATATTTGTCAATTTAAATATGCATAGATGAAAAATGTTGCAACTCAATGTTTGCAATGAAATCTAAACCTTGGATGTTAATCATTTGAAATTAGTTGATATACTAAATAATTGAAATTACAGTAGAAACTATTTCATTGCACATGTTCTCCTGGCCTGGTGCCAGGAGAATGTCATAGCTGCTGCCAAAAGCAGATTATGCAAAGTGCGAACAGAACTGCAACCCTCTCAGGAGTCAGGAGGACATTTCTAGGCAACACAAAAAAAAGCTTCTCCATGCCAAAACTTTAAGAACAGAAAAAAAGATTTCTCATATGGGATACATATGATTGTTGAAAGGTGTTGAGGTTAAGGTCTTTATAAAATGTGAACATTATAGGCTATGAACCACCTCTACAATGGGAGTATAATATGCTTCATGATGCATCATACACTGTATCACAATGCTAATTCCAAAAACGTGTTAAATCTGCAGTATTGATGTGCTTAAAATCAAGTATTTTACATGCAAACTCTTCATGGCTGTGATTAGATTTTTTAAAAATTCTTAAAGCACCCATTTAAGGACTTATAATGTAAAAGTAAAAGGAGTCTGCATGTGAAAATCGTTATTTGTTCACTTGAAGAGGTTGTCCAGGATTTTAAGAGCTGGGACTGATAAAAAAATCTTTAAAGGGGTTGTCTCACTACATTGATTCCTCTTATCACAGTCCTGTTTTCTTGGTTTCATTTTGAATTCAGGGGCGTGTTTACTGGCTTCCACTAGGCTGCAGTAGAAGCCAGGTCTGTAGCCATAGCAACCAGTGCTGGTAGCCTATCAGGAAAGATCAAACAGGTCTGTAGCTATAGCAACCTGAGGAGCTGATGCAGTCCATACAAGAGGGAATATCTCAGAATAGGTAGGATACTGTTAATGGACACATATTGCAAAGTGACTTGTTTTTGCAAGATCTTTAACATAAAAAGCAAATCCTTGTAGTGAGACAACCCCTTTAATTTACCTATAATCCATTTCTGCTCAAGTGATGCCCCGAACATGTGACAATACAGTCTAATGCTTTTACAAAATGTTTCTATTACAAGTGCTGGTTTACAATTTATTGATTTTTTTTGCTGCTCGGTCTCTCAACAAATGAAGGAACATTCTGAACTGTGCACTACTAAACTGTTATCAAAGGGCCACTATGCCTTGTATAATATTAGTGCTCTCTTATGTAGCAGGGCGGCCTTGGGCCCCCACAGGCACCAGTGCTACTGTTCATCCACTCCCTCTGCACATTCTATTGTTACATGCCTGCTTGTACCAAATAATGAAAAAGAATAATTACCTCTTGAAGAAAGATGAAGAAGATGAAAGGAAACAGTTACTTAATGTGCAATTAAGAGTTATTTTTACCATGTACCACAGTTTACTTACATAACATATTTCCCATCTTCAGAGCCACCTATCAAGGGCCATTGGTATACATTACTTCAAATGATTAAGTTCAGGAAATACAGTAGACTTGGACATTTTACATGGCTTGAAACATAAGTAAACAATATATATTACCACAAATATCTTCTCTGCTGGCTCGTATGGTAATCCTTTTAATTTGAGAAAAATTACAAAGATTTTCATAATGTTCAAAGTCAATCCCATAAAGGACATTAGCTGTTCAGGAGAAGCATGCCTCTCCATCCTACAATGAGGGGCCTATTACCAGAAGCTGTAAGTGAATGTTCTTTTAATTAACTACATTTATCTTTATGCGCAGTTTTGACAGAAATTGTAACATAAACACACTTAAGAAATACAAAGGATAAAATCAAAGTAGGATGTCTATGTTATATTTAACAGACGTACAGTGAGAAATGTTGAATTCCGTGGCATAAAAAAACTTAAGTCGTGAGATGATGTCACTAAAATCAGGTTTTCAAACATAGCAGAGTAATGACTTATTCCGATTTTAAGTGTCTATTCAGAACAGTCAATGGAAAGGGACAAAAAGTAAAATGAAAATTTTGAAAAAAAATTTGTCAGTTTAGGAAAATACTTATGTTCTAAATGAAATAATTATGAAGTCTGTTTAAAATGACGTCTGATTGCTACCACCTCTTTGCCAACAGGGTATGTCTTCACACACTGTCCAATCAGCGCTAATAGTATCAAGGAATATATGTGCACTCCCCTTTGACAAGGGGAATTGCAACACCCATTTGTTAGTTGATTCATACATTTGCAGGAAAAATAAAAAATAAATAGTACAATGTCTAATACTAGGTACCGTGCTCCATAATTGTAGTTTTATTAAAAATGCAAGAATTTACTAAAACAGACACTTTCTATTAGTATCCTTTTGGGATAGATGCAACTTTTGTGATCACTTGTATTCCAAATGACCAGAAATACAGACATTTTGGCCTTTGGATTTTTTTCTTCTACAGTGTTCAGCATACGGGATTAATTATGTTAATATTTTAATAGACCGGACGTTTTTGGACGTGGCAATACCAAATATGTGTTTTTTACTATTTATTTTTAAAATGGCAAAAGGGGGGGGGGTAAATCACACTTTTGATACATTTGTTTGTTTTTTTTACACTTTTAATCATTATTTGTTTTTAACATGGAGTCCCCCTAGGGTGCTTGATTACTAGGGGGTATGATTGCATTGTATAAACAATGCAATAGGGTGTTCAAAGATGGCAGTATTACTACTTCCTATAAAGTAGTAAAACAAAAAATATGGCAGCAATGGAAGGTTTCATAAGGCTTCCAGCCGACATGTGAACCAATCAGGACACCGTGATCTCGTCACGGAGTGAGAAACGGTATGCGCCATCTAGGAGGTTAAACAACATGTAATGGAGCTGGCTCCACCCCGCGCTGTTATTGGTGGGTGTCAGCTGCAATTAGTAGCCACCACCGGGAACCTGTGTAGCGGGATGGCGGCACGGTCCTGCTATAAAACCGCTTACCGACTCTGAGATGTACTTCTACATCCAGTGTCGTTAAGGGATTACAAGTACAGAAAAATAACCCAAATAGAGGGTTAATACTGCTCCCTAATATCAAACAACACTATACCAGATAGGGAAAAGAATTAAAATATAACCTTTAATAAATATACTGATGAAAAATCTCACAAAAGGCCAGCGATGACACCACAAACAACAAAAATTATATTAATAGAAAACCTACACACCCTTAAAATACTACCTACACACCTACTACTCTCCTTAAAATAGTCCCCTGAGGAGATCTTTTGAGGTATCTGGGGAAGATTGAAACATGTTGGGACAGGGGTTATTAGGGTTAGACTAGTTTGAGGGTTAGGTTCCGGCAAAGTCAAAAGTTAACATACATTTCATTAGTATTTTGTAGCATTGCCCTTAAACTGTATGACTTGGGTCAAACATTTTGGATCCTTCCACAAGCTTCTCACAATAGTTGGTGGGAATTTTGGCCCTTTCCTCCTGACAGAACTGGTTTAACTGAGCCATGTTTGTAGGTCTCCTTGCTCGCACCTGCCTTTTCATCTTTGTAAAAAAAGATAAATAGGATCCAGCGGTAACGTGAAAAAATCCAGTGTTGCAAAGGTACAAAAATTATATATAAAACCAACGTGTTTCGGGCTCTGCGTTCTAAGCCCTTGTTCACGGTCACATAGACGCTGATCAATCAAACCCTTACTACGTCACTTCCTCCTTTAAAACATAGTATCCTTTTTAAATGCCCATCTCCTTGAATAAACAGAGGAAAATCTCATATGTTAATACTTACAAATAACACATTGTATCAATGTTAATATATATATACCACAGATCATTCCTGTAAGTTAAACCTGTCGGTGCTCTAGATTCGAGTTTGCATATCTAAAATGCCTCACGCAGGCGCACTGCATGCTCCCAATCCCCTCCATGTTTCGGTCTCTCTATGACATGGCAGGTGAAGCTGTCGATAAAGCCTGCATGAATTTCAGCAAAATGTCTACCCGCTCCCGAGTGAGTACTACTATCTTTCCTAATGTCAGCTAAATTTTCTGATATCCTGACTCTCATTTTCCTTATGCTGGTGCCCACATAGATTTTATCGCAACTGGTTATGTAAACTAGATGATCTTAATCGCAATTTATGAAAGTATTAATTTATTTTTAATTTTTTTACAAGTATATCTGCAGTCTCATTGCCGGGAGACTTTGATCACGAGCGGTGTGGAGTGGAAACTACTAACGAGAGAAACAGGTGCGGACAAATTTGGATGTGGACATGAACACTGCTGCATGAGCGGATATTTGGTGAGCTACACTCTTTTTTTCCTTGTTGGACTTTTCATCTTTGCCCATAACTTTTCAATAGGATTGAGATCAGGGCTTTGTGATGGCCACTCCAAAACATTGACTGGTTTATCCTTAAGCCACTTTGTTACCAGTTTGGCAGTATGCTTCTGGTCATGGTCCATTTGGAAGACCCATTTCCGTCCAAGCTTTAGCTTCCTGACTGATGTCTTGATGTTGTTTCAGTATTGCCACAGCATCTTCTTTCCTCATGATGCCCTCTATTTTGTGAAATGCACCAGTTCCTCCTGCAGCAAAACAACCCCACAACATGATGTTGCTTCCCCCGTATGTTCACAGTTGGGATGGTGCTTCCAAGCGTCTCCCTTTTTCCTTAAAACATAATGATGGTCATTATGGCCAAACAGTTCAATTTTAATTTAGTCAGACACAGAACATGTCTTCAAAAATGTAGGTCTTTGTACCTGTGTGCATTTGCAAACATTAATCTGGCTTTTATGTGTTTCTTTTGGAGAAAGGCTTCTTCTTGGCAGAGTGGCCTTTCAGTCCATGTTGATACAGTACTGGTATTACTGTTGATTTTGACACAATCTTACCAGTTTCCGCCAGCATTTCCACAAGGTCTTTGTTCTTGGGTTGATATACACTTGTCAGACCAAAGCATGTTCATCTCTGAGACACAGAACTTGTCTCCTTCCTGAGCAGTGTGATGGCTGGACATTCCCATCTTGTTTGTACTTGTGTATAATTGTTTGTACAGATGAACGAGGCACCTTCAGGTATTTGGAAATTGTATCCGAGGATGAACCAGAAATGTGCAAGTCCACAATTCTCTTCCTGATATCTTGGCTGATTTCTTTAGACTTTCCCATGATGTTACACACAGAAGCAGAGTGTTTCTGGTGTTCCGTAAGATACATCCACAGGTGTGTCTAATTTGCCCAGATATTGCCAATAAACTTATCAGAAGCTTCCAAAGATATGGCATCATCATATTGGCTGTCCCAAAGTTTTTAAAAGCATAGTAATCCTAGTGTATGTAAACTTTTAACTTTGCAGAAAGTAATAAAAATTCCTTCAAATTCTCTCATGTATATATATATATATATATATATATATATATATATATAATATATATATAGATATAATAAATATATATATATATATATATAATATATATAATATATTGTAAGGGATCAGCTCGGTGGTAGGATAACACAGGACCAGTCCTTTAGCTCTGTTCAGGCGTTTATTTCAGTCTTAGATGAACAGCAACATAAACGTGGGCTTAACTTCAGCCAAAATGCAGAGAAAATAAAACAGGATTACACAGTCCGTGTGGGACACTTACAGTCCTGTGTCCAGTTCAGGCCTCCAGACTTCCTTGTCTCCAACAGAGACCGGCGTGTAGTCTGTTCTTGGGATCTTCTCCTGTGCACACCAGCACTCTCCCAACATCACAGACAATCAATCACACACCCTCCCACCTGATCTCCAGGCTTACATACAGCAGCCAAACTCCGGCCTGGACCCTGAAGATGTGGGAGCAGTCACCCACCCAACTCTATGACTGCTCCTGTGAAAACCAGACCCAGACTACTTGCTCTGCAAGCATACTAACAGAAAACGTATGTCAGCTACCTACCGCTGCTGACACCTGATATTACAGATTTTCACCTCACCAATGCCAGGGTCCTTGGTGACACATATCTCTGGCCACCACAATTCCTTCTGTCCTCTTACATAACCCCCCCCCCCCCTATGCCCAAGGCCATGGTTCTGGGCACCTTTACTCATCATGCAGTGTACCCTTGACAGGGCATCTGCATTACCCTGTAGCTTCCCGGGCCTATGTTCTACCAAGAAGTTAAAATCTTGTAGGGTCAAGAACTAGTGTTGAACGATTTTTATCGACAAAGTTGAAATCGGCAAGGTTTTATGGTGATCGAAATTTCCAGATCTTTGCGATAATTAGGTTAAAATCTGAGCATCATCTATTAAGATCGCGCCTTTTTCGGCGCTTCCTGTATTTTGGCGGCCAGCAAATCAGATTACAGAATAGAGCAGGTGAGATGTGTGTGCGACGTCATGACTGCGATTGGCATATGGTTGCGATTGGCTGGAAAAATCACATGACCTCGTTTTACATAGAACAGCGTTTCCTGTTCAGCCTTAGTGCCCTCTCAGCGTCTCATAGGAATAGGACGTGCGCCCCGGCCTGTGGCCAAACAGCTTCAGCGAAATTAGTCTATTTCTGCACAGAGAAACCTCTACTATTAGCTGTGATCCTTCCAATTTAGTTATATTAGAGATTTGAAGATTTTATGTAGTTAGCTAGAGAATTTTAAAGCAGCATCTACCGCTGTAAATTCACGGGGGGGGGAGCAGGGGAGGGCCCGCGGGCGAACACAGACAAGCTCTATCTATAAAGAAACACTGGATAAAGTTCACCAAGACTTAGTGTAGACATTGTAGTGGAATATCTTTATTATTAATAGTTTGCTATTGAAATATTTCCTGGATATTGGGCAGCCTAAAACTTATATTGGATACACATCATTTCAAGTAAACTGCAGGTCTCTTTGTTAGGTGCAAAACTCCACTTTTTTTAAATCAGTATACATTTCAGATATTGTTCATTTTAATTTTACCCATTTCCCACCCTGTGACTGTTGATATATCCCCCTTTTGCAGTTAAATTACAATACAGCAATCGTTTAGTCATCACAGGTTGTTTTTTGCCAAAAATACCGTGTATCATACGAAAACATAACATTTACGTGTATTTTGACTTTTTCGCACCCAGCACTGTTCCTTGACTCAGCATCTCCGTAAATCTTAAACGCAATTCTATATTCACCAAGGTGATTGAAAGGTCAAAAAATACCGTTTTTATACCAAAAATAACATTAGTGTTTTTGACTTTTGCACACCCAGCATTGTTCATGACGCAACTCTACGAAATCTTAAAACCATTCTATATCAAACAGGTGAATTGAAGGTGCAAAAAAATCCCGTGTATCATACGAAAACATACCAGTAACGTTTTTTTTTGATTTTTGCACACCCAGCATTGTTCATTGACGCAGCATCCACGTAAAATCTTAAAACAGCAATTCTATATTCACCACAGCAATACCGTTTATTATACCAAAACATAACAGTTACGTGTGTTTTGTCTTTTGCACACCCAGCATTGTTCATTGACGCAGAAACTACGAAAATTTTAAAAACAGCAATTCTATTTTACCACAGGTGAATTGAAAGTTACAAAAAAAACATTGTATCATACGAAAACATAAACATACTGTTTTTTGACTTTTGCTCACCCAGCTTTGTTCATTGACGCAGCTTCCCGTAAATCTTAAAACAGCAATTCTATATCACCACAGGTGAATTGAAAGGTGCAAAAAAACCGTGTATTATACAAAAAACATAATAATACGTGTTTTTTGACTTTGCGCACCCAGCTTTGTTAAATTGACGCAGCATCCACGTAAATCTTAAAACAGCAATTCTATAGTCACCACAGGTGAATTGAAAGGTGCAAAAAATACTGTGTATTATACAAAAACATAACAGATACAGACATAACAGACTCCTTTTCCCGGCACTTTTTAATCTGGGGGTAAGACAGGTTTAATGGTCAACTGGGGTCCAGGACAGGTATAGTCAAGTCCAGTGAAACTAAAATGGTGGTTAAAAAGACTCCTTTTTGCGGCACTTTTTAAATCTGGGGTCATGCAGGTTTGGGGCTCATGCTGCGTTCCAGGACAGGGATATTCAATGTCCAGTTCAATAACATGATGGTTCAAATCATACTGCCTTCTGGCACTTTTTAATTTGTGGGTGATGCAGTTGTAAGGGTCAGCCTGTGGTTTCAAGACAGGGATAGTGAATGGTCTGTGACTTTTTTTCTGTGACTTTTATAACCTAAGTGTGTTGCCTAAGAGTAGCACGTATCCAAATTGACTGTTGTGGAGTTAATTTCAGCTTCTCCCCGCCTTGTTTGGGTGTAATAATGAAGTGTTGTTGCTCTCCATAGACTTTTAATGGTAATCGCTCATAATCGATGCTCACTATCGAAAAACCTTATCGATAGCGGCCGACTATCGACTATCGCTCGATCTCGATAGCCAACGCAATCGCTCAACACTACCAAGAACCATCGGGTGACCCAAGCATTTTTCCGTTTCTTCTCTCTTAGCCATTTGAGGGGGGCATGATCTGACATCAACCTAAACCTGCGCCCCAGTAGGTAGTAAGAGGGTTTCCAGGGCCCATTTAAATGCTAGGCACTTTTTCGATTATGAGTAATTCTTCTCCCCGGGACAGCTCCTACTCAGTTGTTACGGGTGCCTTCTCCATTTACTCCCTGAGAAAACACCCCCCTAACCCGCATCCGACGCATTGTTGCCCCACAAAATTCCCTGGAAAATCCGGGGAACCAACACGGGTGCTACGAGGGTGACTTTATTTTTTAAAAGGGCCCCTTCAGCTTTTCCGGGGACCTTTTTAATCGCGGCCGATTTGGCCCCTTTTTTGTCAGGTCGGGGGGGGCCCCCCTTTTTTTTGGAACTTGGGAATGAACCGCTATAGTACCCCACAATTCCCGTAAAGCCCTAAACCCTGTTTTTTGTTCTGGGGGGGGGCCAGCTTTGGAGGGTTCCCCCTTTATTGAGTTGAGGTTTGTCACTCCTCGCCCACGTGTACCCTAAGTACGGGCTTCTTCCATCCCTTGGGCCGGGTTGCGGGGGTTAACCGTGAAACCACCTTCCTTTAAAACCCCCCGGACACCCTGAACCCTTAGACAGATGATTTCCCCCAGTCCTGACAAAAAATGATATGTTCCAGATGGTGCGCATATTTCCTGGGGGGACGCAACCCCCGGTCTAGGGCCCTCTGGAACGTGGCGGGGCCCCCTGTAAACAAAAGCTTCGGAAATCTGAAAAGCCCTTGGGGGCGTGGAGAACGCAGTCTTCCCCCTGCCCCCTTTGAAAAGGGATTTTGAAAATCCCCTTTTGGTAAGTTTCAGGGTAAAAAAAAATCACAAAAAAATTTCCTCGAAAAAAATTGTATTATATGGATTTGGAGCAAAAAGCCAGTCACTGAAAAATCTAAAACAAACCCAAACCTAAAAAAAAAAATTTTTAAATGCATACCAAAAAAAATACGTTACGTATTCAAGTCTCCCTTTTAGTAATTTTTTTTTTATATATATACATTCCCACTGTCCCTATTTTTTCCCCTAACTTATCCTCAATAGCCCAAAGTAATCGTCCCGTAAGGAGCCTAGTTTTTGGTCACCCTTTAAATACTTTTGCCCCTAAAAAAAACCACCAAAAAAACTTTAAACATATATACATTTCTGTACGTGTTTAAAGTATTTTCAATTAAAAATAACCCAGTTATCCTTTTCCCTGTAGATCCATATAAGTACTCAAGGCTACGTCCACTGATATAAAACATTTCAATTTTTCTCTTTCAATTTTGGGAAAATGTTATATATATCGCCCGTGTGGAAAAATAAGAAATTTATCCAACTTATTCAAGATACATAAACCCTTACCCTCGACCTTTTCCCCCTCATATTAGGGGGTTTCTCGGAGGCTCCTAGGGGACGTACACTGATCAAGATAGTGTTCCTCGATATGCTGATGTTACTATGTCCTGTATCCATCAAAATAGGTTCAAGACCGTGTTTCCCCCCTTTGGGTGCGTCACCATCGGCGTTTTCAAACGAAGGCTATTTTAAAAAGAGTAGTTGAAAAGGAGGGTTGAGATGGGATTATCTACTCCCCTATCGCTTTTTTCCCTCGGGTCTTTTAAAACGTTCGACCAGCCGTGTTTGTGGTGATAAACAGAGGTGCGGGCTGGGTAACTTTTAAATTTTCGAGGGGCCCCCACACCCCTTTACTGAAAAGGGGGGCCCCTGGGAAATCAGAATTTTCCCTTTGGTATCCCAACCCTGGAAAAATTGAAAAACTCTTTTGGGTATGCCCTTGGGAAGAAGTTTTTGGGGGAAGCCCCTTTGGGGACCGGGTTGCATAATCGACCAACCAGGTATATGGTGTCTTGGGGGGGACTTCACCAGGGGTTTTACAAGTCCATGGGGAAAATTTTATCAAAAGGGCCCTCAAAAATTTTGGGAAATGGTATCAGGGGGCTGCGGAAGTGGGCTATCGGGGAGGTGATCTGGCATACGGGGCAGGATGGAAAAGTCCGAACCGGGGGAAAAGCCCGGCATAGAATTCTGAAAGGGTCCTTTCCTGGGTCTTCTCTGACCAAGTGCCCCCCCAACTATGAAAAATGGCCAGTCTATCACCCCTTCCGGGATGGGTTTTGGCACTAGAGTTTTTCCCAACTCTCCCGACGTTTTTCCACCGATTTGATATCCCATTCATGGGAAAAAGGGGGGACCTTTTTCCACCCGGTTTGGGGCCCCCATTTACACTACCCACTCCTTTGGGGGCCCCTCTCAAGTTATCCCGGAGTTGGGTGACCCCAAGTTTTTTCCGGGGGCCTCTAAATCGGGGGCTAAATCTGGGTTTTTTTCCCCTCATTGTCCCCAATTAAAACCCGAAAAGGGAAAACCCAGGTATCCCCTGGGTCAGTCCCCCCCGGGGGGGACGCACGTGTAGGGGTCCGAGTAGGCGGTGGGGGCTGGTATGCCCGTTCCCCACAGAGGCCAGAACAATGGAAAATTTGACCGATTATTATATCAAATCATAAAAGGGGGGACCACCCCTACTGGTGGGATAACTCCCTTGTTTCCTTTTTACCGAGCCAATGGGAAAAACCCCCTTTGTGTCCCTGAAACAGGTAACCCCTACACTTTTTCCCTGGGATCCCTATGTGAATAGCAGCTGAGAGAGCGAACCCGACTCCGGTCCAACAGTCTGAAACCGGAGTCCCATTGACCCTTACTTGGCAGGGGCTGGGGCCCCCCCCCCCATGCAGGGAAAACCCCGCCCCATGGGTGTGGGAAAAAGGAAGACCGCGTCCTGTGGCAGTCATCGGTTCGTAGTTGGGGGGGGGCCGGGAAACCCTATGTCTGGGGAATGGCAAACCCCCCAAAAAACAACCCTCCCTGGTCCCCCTTGCTTTCCCCCGGGGTTCTTGTACCCTGTTTTGGGGACTCAGCGGAAAAACTCTGTGTCTGGTTTCTCCCAGTTTTTTGGGGGTTTCCAGAGGTGGATTTCAAAAATCCTCAGGGCCCGGGGGTCCAGCAGTGTGAAAACGTTCCCAAAAATCAAAGGCTATTGGTGACTGTGGGTTCCCTTGGGCCACCCAGGTTGGATAGGTGGGGCGGGAAAGTTGAAACCGATCCTGATAACCCGGGCCACCTCTGGGCCCGGGGGGGGGTTTCATCCGGCTGTAGCCATTTTTGCCCAAAATGAAATAATAAAATCTGGGACCTGGTAGGTTTCCTTATGATTGTCCTTGGTGGACCGCTGGGCCCCTACCCCCATGGTAAAACCCCAAAATTTTTGCCGGATTTTGCTTTCAAAATTTGGGTATCTTTGATCCTGGAGGGAAAGGTAAAATAAACTTTCCCGGGGTTCCCCGGTTAGAATTGGCTAAAACCTTGCCCTTGACCGGTGGGAGCTGTTCTTTGGGGGGCCAACCGCTCAATCCCAGTGAGGGATGTCTCAACGTCTTCTCCCGGTCAGTTTTTGCACGCTTCCCTCACGCCCTTCGTGTTTTTGTACGTCCAGTTACTGGGGGCGTGGGTTTTCCCCCGGGGGTGGATATCCTGGGTAGCTGTTGTTTTCGCGGTTGGTTTTCCTGCTTAGCCCCTTGGCTTCCAATGAACTTGGAGTGCTCGGCCTGATGCCCTTTTGGGTCTTCTTGACCTCAAGATTCCTTCTGGGTTTTTGTGCTGTGCACTAAACTGCTGTTTGGGACTTGCTTGCATAGGGGTTAATGAGTTCCCCCTGGGGCTGATGTAGTGGAGATCTCAGTTTTTCAGCCTTAACCCGGGGGAAATTTCTATGTATAAACAAAAAAAAAAAGAGCCACAAGTCTCTCTAGCCCAAAACCCTGTCTGGGTTTGAGTTAAAAACAAATTAGGATCCGGCCCCGTGTCGTTCATGCCTGTGCATGCACACAACTTTTGCCCGAAATGGCCCCTTGTATACCTCCACCTTTTTTAAAGGGGTCGCTCGGTGGTGGATAAACAGGACCCGTCCTTTTTGCTCTTTTAGCTATTTCAGCCTTAAAAAACGCAACATAAAGTGGGTTAACTTTAGCAAAATGCAGGAAAAAAACAGGTTTTTACAGTCCGTGTGGGACACTTACCGTCCCGTGTCCGATCAGGCCTCCAGTTTCTTTTTCTCCCCTGGGACCGGCGTTTTTGTCTGTTTTGGGATCTTTGCTGCCCCACACCAGCACTCTACACATCAAAAAACAATCAATCACACCCCTCCCACCCGATTCAGGCTTCATACGCGCCCCAAAATCCCCCCTGACCTTGAAGTTTTGGGGGCAGTCACCCCCCCAACTCTATGACTGCTCCCGTGAAAACCAGACCAGACTATTTGTCTGCAAGCATCTAACAGAAAAAGTTGTCAGAACCTACCCCTGCGACACTGAAATTAAGATTTTCACCTCACCATGCCAGGGTCCTTTGGTGACCTATCTTGGTCCACCCAAAACCCTTCTTCCCCTTCTTTTTTAAATTATATATAATAATATATTTATATTTATATATTTATATTATTTTTATATTTTTATATTTTATATATAAATTTTTTAATAATTATTATATATAATATTTTTATTTTTTAATTTTGTTAAACCTATTTACCCAAAAGGTTTTTTAAAGGTTTATTCGATTTATGTCGATAGTAGATTAACCTGC